>RQJG01062879.1:0-29742 GCA_009756435.1 Chionodraco myersi
TGTGTGTTACCATTTATCATGCATCCCTAGGTATCCTCAGTGTGTGTCTATGAGTTCATGCAGATGTTTCCATGCACATGTATTTGTTTGCATACAGTTTGTGTTCACAGACGATTGTGTGTATGTCTGTGTGTGTGTGTGTATGAGTGTGTGTGTGTGTGTGTGTGTGAGTGTGTGTATGCACAGCGGCCACATCTATCACGCAGAGCAGAGAGCTACAGAGTGTGAAATCAACTTTGACATTCATGGTTCTAACCTCCCAAGGCCGTCCTAAAGCGGAACACTTAGAGTGGAGTGTCACTTTTCAGACAGAGAATAATCGCCGAGTCTCCGCCGCGCTTTGAAGGCGACTTTTCGTTCTCCCACTGACTCTTATTCATTTTGACCTAGCCCGTGGAAACAATGGGCTAAATACTCTTTCTCCTTCTCTGCTGCTCACAGTCTCTCTTTTTAGTTGTTTACTCTCTTTTGCGTGCCTCTCGCTGTGTCTCCAAGAAAGAAAAAAGTCCTCCCGTCACAATGATGACAGTGGGTTAAGATATTCAACAGAAATACAAAGGGAAATGCACTTGGAGTCCTAACTACGGGAGGCATGAATATTTTATCCATGTTTCCTTCCAGCCTGGAAATTACTTTTAGGCAAAATGTATAAACGATTGATTGTGTTTTTATTAGCGAACTTTTCAAACAATGTCAACAAAAGTGTAAGAAAAACACTTCATGGTCGGATCGATGAGAATAAAGACATTTTAAATATGTTTAGCGATGCTTCGAGGTCACGGTCGACGGCCAAAGGGTTTCCATGGTTGCGAAGTGAAGCATCAAACATGAACATAGCTGTAGAATTTGAAGGACCTCTTGTAGTTGGAGTTTAACCTTTTGACCCCCTAACAACGCTGTCACTGTGGCCTCATCCCAATACCCCTCCTCGACTCCTCCTTTCCCTCACTCGCCTCCCTTCCTCGCGTCTTAGCTCCGCCTCCGTAAGATGCGAGCGAGAGACACGAGGAGGTGACGCGAGGACAGAGGAGTCCTCAGGTATTAATTGGGATGTCCTCGTTCACTCAAACGTCTTTAGGACCGGTCCATTTGTTGTTAAATATATAACTTAAATGATGAATCTTTCTCTTGTTAGTCAAGGAATTCAATGTATGATAGTTGGTCCTGCTTTTGTGTTCCGTTTTGGTGTAAAATGTACATTTAAATAAAAATATAATGATAGTAATGTGAAAGCCTTTACTCTGAACATGTGTGTCCTGTAGATCCCCACATTCACCACAAACCCACATTCAGGACTGCGCATCTTAAATAATTTAACTCCTGAATATCTTCACACAAAACAATACAAATAATTGTTATGTATCAAGATCTAGCCATTTATGAAATAGCTTTCTTAATAGCTATGTTTCAGTGACGGTAAAGATCATTAAACATGACTTAAAGTGTTAGTATAACCTTAAGAAATGAATTGCACATAATAGTTCCCACGGAGCTGTGAGCACTTAGACATTTATGTGAGGCTTTTCCACTCATCTTCCAGTTGTCGGTGTTCCTCTGTTGAAATGGACCAGCTGTGAAGGTGGGGGCGGGGCTTATACGCGAGTAGCGAAAACACTTCCGCGTAGTCTGCTCGCGTGTATCCTCCCTTTCGTCTCCTCCCGCACCCCTCCTCCCTCACCCCTCCTCGACTCCTCCGTGTGCATTTCAGCTATTGGGACGTCCTTCAGTGTCTTGATCGATTTCCGGGTCAAGTCCCGGAGGAGGGGAAGAGAGGAGTCGAGGAGGGGTATTGGGATGAGGCTACTGTCTCTTGTTGTCCTTTTCATGTCCAGTTCCTGCATTTACTACAGTGTGGTTGTGTTCGAGTAGACTTTCTCCCTCAGGAAGATTCCTAACGTAGTGAAAGACATGATAATAGCTGTTTGAATTCTCAAGACGATAAGGAACGAGCTTCAATGCTTCCTTTATGAACTACTTAGACATAAGGCGCCTTCACACCGGAGTACTTTTCCCTGTATGGTTCTGATATAGTTCCGAAAATGTGCATTCACACCAAAAAAATACGGAACTAGAACTTAGTTCAGAACCTTTTCACCCCCTTTTCAGTCCCTGCTAGAGAGCCGGTACTTTCATGGGAGACAAAAGTTCCCATTTTAGCCGCCATTTTATTTTCCTCGCATTAGCATTATTAGCATTAGCATCAGCCCAGCGCACCAACGGAGAGAGACTAACTTATGGCAACACAAAAGAAAACATGGGAGCGGTGGAGATGAGGAGGTGTCGGCGTTCTGGCGATTTACTCGAGATATACTCCCAACTCCGGGGACTTCCGGCCCGGGACTTCGGGTGGCAGTATACGCCGTGAAGTTGTTTGCGGCCTGCCAGTAAACCCAAAGCAGAAGAAGAAGAAGTGACGTCAGCAGCTTCATTTGCCTAATCCTCCCTCAGGGACTTATTCCGGTGTGAACGTGATCTGCTGAACTAAGAACAGCAAAGTACTTGGTGTGAAAGCGCCTATCGGATGCACTGGACCATCATGTACTGATGGAGCAGAGATAACGCTGTCCAATAACTGCGTAACTTTTAAAGGGACGCACCTTGAAAACAACCGATGTCACCGACAAATGCAGATAAGTTACTGTGCTTTTAGAGTATTTTACATCTTATGCCGTAACTTGCCAAAGTGCTTATATGTTTTGACCTTTCAACAATGGGTAGAACCAAAAGGAAAGCTCTGAACCAATTACTGTAAAATGATGGAGTAAAGTTTCACAATGCCGGGTTGTCTTTCGTTTTGATTCAACATGTTTTAATGGTGATGCAGTAGCTGATGTGTAGGCCTGGCAAGTTATGCATATAGTCAATATGAAGTAATATTTATCTAAATGGTTTCATACAATCATATTAAGTGGGATTTGTGTTGATCAATACGAGAGGAAAGGAGGGTGAGCAATATTTCCCTTCACTTTCCTTTAACTTAAGCCTTGGTAATAAAGTCATATATGTCCACGTGTATAAGACTTACGGTACGTCCACACAGCAGCTTTTCAAAAATCTTGAACATCTTGGAGCTGGGCGTGTCTGACAGCTTGGGGATTTTTTGCGAGCAACGCGACCAACAACCAATCACATGAATCTCCCGCCCCCGACATACAAAGCAAAAAACCCAGGAGATTTTATGCGAGCAATATATATATATATAAACTCCCCAAACAGGCGAAAACCTACCAGTTCCACCCACTGTCTCTGCCACCTCCCTCCATGCTGGTTCCTCCGGTTTGTATCCCGTTAATAGTTCTGGTCGTAAAGAACCAGGTGATTTGCTCCCGTAATTTCTCGTTTGGAATATGAGGAAATGAACCGCGGTCTGGTTCTCCCTGCTTACACGCGGTTTGATTGGCTAGCGCTTCTACTGTCAGATTTGCATAAACGTGTTTGATTGGCTGACGCTTCCAGCTCAGCTTCAAAAGTTGAACATTGCTCAACTTTTGAATCCTGAAAATCCTGGAAATCTTCGCTTCGCTCCCCCACAATGCAGTTCGGCGAAAAGCGAGGCAAAGTCACGTCATCCCCATTCAAAGTCAACGGGCAGAGAAGCGTTGGAAGCGGTGGAAGATTCTTCCAAAGCTGCTGTGTGGACGTACCGTTAGTGAAACAACACGGTGTACATCATCTAGTTATCTACAGAAAATGTTGTGTCCCTACAGCAGAGTGAGGAATACCCTCCGTCTCATCATAATATCCCAGTGTCAGTGCAGTCTCTTTAAGTCCTGATTCATTCTCAATCCTGTCCTTAACCCCATGGCATTTCTTACTGAGGTTAAGGAAAAGTGGACAGAAAATACATAAGAGCTGATTTCTGTTTGTACATCGCCTTTGTGTCCTCCTCATCTCTTCACCCCTGATTGTTTTCTTATGTGTCGGGCGCACAAGTCAATTCCCTCTGTAACAGTATGTGTTTGGTTCGGGTTACAAAGACAGCTCGCTGTGTCTCTGTTTTGTTTTTTCAAATCAACTTGTGTGCCCGAACGTCTCCAGACTCAGTGAACTTGATGAGACAGGAGTCTGCTATGCAAGATTAGGTTTTGTGTTCATCCAGGCATTCGGCAGTGTGAAGGACTGTGTGTCATGCAGAGTAGGAGCATTATGGGATGTCCTGTTTGGGCAGTGCAGCGTCCCGAGAGCCCAGAGTAAAGACATTACTGCACACACTGCGAGGGAAAACAAGCTGAGTGCGTTCCTGCTTATGATGACAACGCTTTGTAAAATACACACCACAATGTTAGCAGTGTTTCGTGTCAACAAAGCTTTGGGAGAAACTTGGGACAGTCATTCCAGCTGGAGTCAAACCAGAGATCTTGGTACCATGAGTAGGAATATCATCAAGATGGAGTTTCAAGTCAATAAAGTTGCAATCAATCAATATATACCCAAACACATACTATAAAGTGCACTTTCTTTCTTAGAGTCCAAACTGCACGCGACACCTAGCAGTAGGGGTGTAACGGTTCACAGAAGTCACGGTTCGGTTCGTACCTCGGTTTGGAGGTCACGGTTCGGTACAACAAGAAAAAGCAAAAAAAAGTCCCAAATGCATAATTCCAGGTTTGTTGTTATTTACTTTTGAACAGTAGTGCAAGTTTCAGTTTAAAAATAAAGAACTCTGACATTTTTAATAATTAACTGTATTAAAGAGTTAAAAACAAACCACACACTCAGATGGCCATATTATCTATAATGGCTGATGTCAAACAAAAAGGTTTCATCAAGCTGTAAAACTAAAAATAATGTCTTACATCATAAATAATAAGAAAGTGTTTCCAGAGCGCAAAGTCGTTGAAAAACATTATGCCAAAAGCTTCCGTTATTTATTTTGGTCTCTCGGCTCTCATGTCTGTTGGCTTCTTAAAAACCGCGGGGATCAGCTGTTGAACTGCTGTTGTCTTTCGCCGGGCTCCGGTGAGTGGAAAATCTGGGTGATCCCTTCTGATATGATTTAGCATGTTTGTGTGTTACCATTAGCATACCGCACCGCTATCGAACAACGCCGACACACCGTCCTCGTCCGATCCACCACTCGCACACCTCATCGTTATTGTAGTCCACAGGGAACCAGACATGTTCCCACAGCTGATTTAAAAGAAGCAGGTGGGTTCTAGCTCCTGTGTGTTATCTGAACTCACCATACTAACTTTTCTTCTTCTTGTATTTTGTTCGTTTTGTTGTTGTGTTTCTTCTTGTTCTTCATTTGTTGTTTAAGGGCGGCTGGCAAACAGCTTTTAGGCGCAATACCGCCCCCTGGAGTATATATAGTGTAGTGGATACTGCCCTGAATTACTTTTTTCCCACTCGTAAAAAAAAGGCGTATTCGTCGTGTGACTGCATGTGCCGAACCGTGACGTCCGAACCGTGACGTCCGAACCGTGACGGTACGGGACGAATACGGATACCGTTACACCCCTAACTAGCAGTATTCAGGCTATCCAATCCTCTGAAATTATTAATAACATGCTTTTGAATCCAGATCTGCATCTTCATGTTTTCAATAATGAAGTGAAATAATCCTCACATTCCTTTAAAGAGGCCCTATTATGCTTTCCCCATTTCCTGTAGTGTGTTATATAGGTTTTAGTGCATGTAAATGGTCTGCAGAGGCTAAAATCCCTTAAGGTCTTGTGAAGCTGACCATTGAGCGGCCCGACCAAGCAAGGAGGCAGAACGTCCAAAATACAACCCGGTGTGGGCATGTATTACTCACAAACACATGACGCAGCCCCAATCTGCTGTTCACACGTGAGCACAGTCACCAGCCAGCGGGATCTCACACACACTACCCGCCAACACAGACGGGGAAACAGAGCCTAAATACCCACACACTAATCAGCAATTAGACACAGGTGGGGGGGGGGGGAGACACCACAGGGCACCAGGTGGACACAATCAGGAGCAACAGACAAAACGGGTTTGGGGAACACCCCCAAACCAAACCACATGTGCAATGTTACAAGGCCCGAAGCCGTCAGTCCACAGGTCTCTATAGAAAGATACACCTTTTCCAATAGCACTTGCTCTACTTCATAAAAAGTTGGCCGCACACTTCTTCACCCTGTGGTTTGTTTCTCCGCCTCTGGAATAACTATTGATTCTTTTTTTTTCTTCGGGATATTTGTTAGAACTCAACAGTACACTTATGTATGTGTGCCCCCGCTGCACTTCACTCGTCAAAGCATTACAAAGACGAACGGAGTGTGTTTTAGTTTCTTCCAGGCAGCGCCTCTCAGACAGAACTTATCTGAATGAGGATAAGTGATGTTTGCTTTTGAGGTAAAGAGATAGAAGCTTCTTGTTTTTCTACCTGAACGTTGAGTAATATGATGGCTGTGTGTGTGTGAGAGAGTGTGAGAGAGTGTGAGAGTGTGTGAGAGTGTGTGAGAGTGAGTGAGTCTGTCTGTCTGTCTGTCTGTCTGTCTGTCTGTCTGTCTGTCTGTCTGTGTGTCCGTCATCCGTCCGTCTGTCTGTCATGTCTTTCTGTCTGTTCCTGTCTGTCTTTATGTCTGTCTGTCTATCCATCCATCCATCGTCGTCCGTCCGTCTGGCTGTCTGTGTGTCCGTCCATCGTCCGTGTGTCCGTTCTGTCTGTCTGTCTGTCCTGTCTGTCTGTCTGTCTGTCGTCTGTCTGTCTGTCTGTTCCTGTCCTGTCCCTGTCTGTCTGTCTGTCTGTCTGTCTGGTTCTGTCTTTTATGTTTGGTTGGTCTGTTGTCATCTGTCCGTCCGTTCCATCGTCCCGTCCGTCATCCGTCCGTCCGTCCGTCCGTCCGTCCGTCTGTCTGTCTGTCTGTCAATCCATCCATCCATCCTTCTATCCGTCCCTCCGTCTGTCTGTCTCTTTCTCTTCCAACAATGTGATGACGAAGAGAGACATTGAAAGCAAAAGGGATATGAACCAGATTTAGTTATAAAAATAAATAAACATATGTCTCTTATAGTTTCATCAAACCTGTATTATTTCTTCCTGTGGTATTTATTATCTCTATGATGTCTTGGTATCTGCAGACAGTGACTCTGAATGACGTGTTTCTCTGCTGGAAAATCAAGAGGGAGGAAAAGTTCCCAGAAAAAATCCCACACTTTCACAATGTTTTCATTCCATGTTCTCGCCTGTTTCTCTCATTCCCACACTTCCACTGTCTGTGACCTAAACTGTGAGAAAGTATTGTTTCGCAGCCGACTCTTGCAGCACACATTAAGTAAATACAAAAACAGCCACATGCTCTGAAAGTCCTAATTGTCTTGTTGGTTTAGTTGATTTTGATTTTGATGTCAGCATCTTCTCTAAGGGTCAAGTAGTTTTCGGAGACCTCGAACAACATCCAGATGGAAACATTTTGTGGATCCACCGATCGATCTGGATGAATTATATAAGTGTCTGTACTTACCAGCGACTACTGCCAAGTTAGGGGTTTGTTATTCTGAATAAAACATTGAGAGTACATGCCCAAAATGTTTCCACAGTTCTTCTGATATCGCAGGCAAAGAAATAGCTTTCAGAGAGATGAGGCTTTACTGCAATAAAACCAAGACACCTGTCAATCAATCAATCAATCTACTTGGAGAGGTTTGAAATGGTCGTTATGCATTGCCTGTATTGCCATCAGATTCTGTATGTATACGCTACCTGCACTTTAGAAAATGACCCACAGTAAATATGACTGGCTTTGAAAACACTTGAACAACATGTTCCTCTCAGAAGTGTTTAAGAGGACATCATATAATCAAATGTTCAGGTTGATATTTGTAATTAGTGCCTCTACTGTGACATGTCTGTTGTCTGCTTTAATGTTCAAAAAGCTCTTTATTTTCCTCGTACAGTAGGAGAGAAACTTGCACACCATTTACAGAAACCTATATAATACAATGAAGGAAAGTTTAAACTCCAAAAAGCATAACAGGGACTAAGAGCAAGAGGAAATCAGGATAATTGTGCTTTGTTTCAGTTGAGTATGTGTTGTGATTGGTTTGCCAACATGTGATGACACTAAACCATTTGGTAGTCTACGGGTGCGTTGATCTGTCTGCGCCATCTTGAGTAGCGTCCCAGTGGCCTTATTTCTGCCGGAGGATCGAGGAACTACCGGACCATCCTCCGGTGAAATCCCCAGACACTTACCCCGCCCCCTTACTGTGTATCGCTCACTGATTGGACGATGCAGCTCATGCACTGATCTGGCTGCTGTCAGGCGATCAGCTGTGCGGCGTCATCACAAACGGACGTCGCTTCACGTGACGCTCCGAAGGAAACGACGTCCCATTGCTCTTAAAACTCGGCTGCAGTCCAATAGTCCATTTAGCTCAGGAACCTTCCTAACGGAGTGAAATGACCCGGAAGTCCCTCAGTGGCAGCCATGATAAGAGCTGTTCCAATTCTCTACATGCAAGGAAAGGAGGCTTCAAACTTCCTTTATAACCTCCTTTAGCTTAGGAACCACTGGACCTCCCTCACCGAAAGGAGAGGAGAAATGCTGCCCCACAATGCATTGCAGCCGTAGCATTTGCCGTCACACAAGTCGGCCGTTCACGGAAACAACCGATTATGACCGAGAAATTATATCATGAAAGTTACGGTGCTTATTAAGCATTTTAAAACGTATGTGGTAAGTTGCCAAAGTGCTTTGTTCAGTATTATAACCCAAAGAGAAATATGAACGTTGAACATGAGTTTACAGTAGTCCCTCGTTCTTATTAAACATCCATCTTGTAGTCCGCTGTATATAAAACTGTAGTTTCCATAGTTCCCCCACAGCAGCAGACGCACATTCATGACGTCCGCTGGCGCACCATAAACACGTCGGATAGTGAAAGTGCAGTCGGATTCTCAAAGCACCTCAGTCTCTTCTCCTAAGTCCTTTTGAATTCTCCTATCCACTATCCCTTAACCCCGTGACGTTTCACCCAGAGGTCAAGGAATAGACGATAGGGTTAGACGTTAGGAGCTGATTTTTGGATTATTCGACTGCCGCCCTCATGTCCCTGCTTCTCGTGGTTTCCTTGCGTCTCTCCATGCTTCCCTGGTGCGAGGGACGAGTCGCAGGGAAACGACGCCAGTGAGGAACGCAAGGAATCCATTTAACCCAAGTGAGATGAAGTCTCCGTCCTTTTATTGATCAGTGATCACATAAAGATGCACCATTTTCGATTGGCATCACTACACATGCATCTGTGCTCCCTTTAGCACCATGTAAAGGACCTGTATTTGACCTATCGTGGATGCATTCGTACAACATTGTGTATTAAGCTGATTTAGTCTCATGGGATGTTTGTATTCAGCCATCAATGCTTTGTCTAACCTTTGTGTTGAGCCCATAGGCTGAGCAGCAGTCAGCTCAGATGTCTGAGGTTAGAATAAATTAATTTCTACAGACACTTTCCTCCCACTCAAGGAAATCTACTTCTGCCTAATATGCTTTTGGTACCAGTAATATCCCTTTGCTGTAGTCCTTTGTGTTTGACATTTTAATAAAGCACTCTATTGTTACAGCGCACTCCCATTCTCCTTCTGTCTCTCTTTCATGCGCACACTCTCTTTTATGTGGTGCTCTGCAGAGATTGGCGTCAGCATATTGTTGTGTATAAGATCCGTTCTCTCTGACAGGGGGAGGCGGAGGGGGGAGAGAGTCGTATGGAGGCACTTTGCAGGGACTTGGATGCAGAAAGAGGGAGGAATGAATAAAAGTAAATTATATGTGAGTGATGACAGCTGGGGAGAGGGAGCAAGCCGCACTGAAGGGCGAGCAAGGACAGATACACCTGGTCTCAGGGAACTCGGCAGCAAGTAATATGCAATGGATACATGCTACATGAATGTTTGAGGTAACTCGAAGACATGAATAAGACAACATTTCCATATGATTGCTGAACAATTTCCACCTTATTTTATTTATTCAACACATCATGGAGATGTAAATACAAATCACACCCGCCTCAGCTTACAGTCCACTTATTGCTCACACACACACATCCCCCCTTTCCTTCCAAGTCTGGGCAGATGATACATAAAAACACACATTCATTTAAATTCGCTGACCTTTCCCCAATTTCCACGTTTTTTAGATATTGTGTGTTTAGCCATCGTTGCACTCCTTAATCATCCTCCATGTGCAATACACGTGACTGTGTATATATATACATACATCATTATTATAAATACATCTTATACCACTGGAAATAATTACTGCACTTTATTCTTTATTTCTTACATAAGTGTGTGTGCTGCGCGTATGTGTTGTCGTATGTTGTGATGTTTTTGTGTTGATGGCACCTTTCAAAAGGGAGAAGATTTCTTTCTTTCATTGTACATGTATAACGATGTTAAAGGTCCCGTGTCGTGGCCATTTCTGCTGATCATATTTCCATTGTTGAGGTCTACTAGAATAGATTTAAAATGTGCAATTTTCCAAAATCATGTATCTGTATAATCTGTAATCTGTATAGTATGTGTATTCACTCGGTCGGGACGTTGCGAGGCTCGTCGCTGCGAGGAGCGGACAGGTTTCCGGGTCGGCGAGACACGGCGAAACTCATCCTGAGCACACACACACTCACAGCCGAAGTAAAAACAATAAGTGTGGCTTGATATCGAGTAAGAACAAGGTTTATAACGCTGTGAGTCAATGGGTCTGTGGAGAGCATTTCTCCGCCATCCCAACTCGTCTGTTACCAGCCAGGGAGCTCTATGCAATCAATGGGACTCCCTGCTAGTTAGCCAAGGGATCCTGGTGTGGGAGGGGCTCCGCGGATTGGTCCATTTGTTAGAGTTTTACTCGCTACAGGGTGCACTTTGAGGGTTTGTGACTGCAGACCGTTCACATGCAGAAACCTTCATAACACACAAGGGGACGGGTCATAACCGGAAAAGCATGACATGGGACCTTTAATGATTCTATTCTATTCTAATGTGTTTTAAATGGACAAACTTTTGATGCGGTTTTATGGACGTAGCTTTATCTCGATATTATGCGCGAACAGATCAATACTCCATTAAGTGTGATATCAGCACTTTCCACAAATGCAAAAATAAGATTAGTAAACTTGTTTTTGTAAATTTAAAAAAATGATCTGCATTAAGCAAACAAATTAAACTAAAATAAAAGAAGTGAATACCATAATTACTTTACAAATAAACTCAAAGCATTTTGGAATTTCTGAATTGTATCAAGTATGTGTTAATCCAGTTGGTGTTTGTGGATTGAAAATGCACTTGGGGATGTACATTTTCCGTTTGTGGATCGTCTTTTACACACAGACTAACTTTCCCCACAACCAAACACAAATGTACGCCTGACTTTCAAAGTACGAGCATGCAGTCTGAAGAAAACGGTGTATTTAATTAAATGTATTATGTAAAGGTGACACAGTAAGTATTGTGTATTTATGTGTTATCGATACAACCCGAAACATTGCAGACCAAGTCTTGACCGGAAGCTTTTAACCCTGAGCACTGGAACACTGGTTTAAGAACATTCCTACAACGTTTAAGATATGAGTTGAAAAGTCTTATTTTAGAGTGAAAACCACTGATTTCTATTGCGTTCGTTGCGGAGGAATCTCTTCTTGACATATTTAACGTGTTCCTTTCACGAAGTTCTGTGACACCAGGCGCTGGAGGCAGTCCGTGAGAAACGGTATCTTCACGTTTCAGCCGATGATGAAGTAATTAACCCAGATTCAGCTCCTTCACTCTTCCAGGTATTCTTTCCTTCCCGAGCCGTTTCTCCGGTACGGTTACAGAGGAAGTAATTAAGAGACGCACGCGGGGAATACGACTATATTAGATCCTGGATGAGTGGTCCTTTGGGACAGTTTGTTCTCCTTCTTTCACTCGCTTTTGTTTTCTGCTACGACTCGCTTTCTCCTTCTTCCACTCTTCGTCACCGTCTTCCTTTCTTTATCTCTTTCGATTTCCCTGCTTTTTTCTTTCCATCCTCTCTTCTCCAATCTTCTCTCCCTCTCCCCCCGCCTGAGGCCATCGTCTAACTGCTATGATGACTTCATTTTCTGTGCTGAGGGAACTTTCTTTATTAGCCAGTCTTAATGGTTCTTTATGATGGCCTAGATACGGCAGTCAATTTTAACAATGCCGTGCCTGTGAGGCTGTATTTAACACGATTATCAGTCTGACAGCTCCACAAGTGGTTCACTGAAGTGGCGTCTTTGCACATGTGTGTTTCTTTGCACTTTCTCTTTGCCGTCTCTACTTCACGTGAAGTCCGCGTTGAATATCGTGTTTTTATTTGTCTTGTTTTGTGTCTTTATGTTATCCCATCTTTCACCAGCACTGGTTCTAAGTCAGTCTGATAAGTTTGTAAGTGGTTATGTCTGAATGCTGGAAGCTCAAGGGTAACCGGTGTCGATTCGCGGTGTCTGCGTTTTGTTTCGTTGATGGATGAGACCCGATGACAGAGGCGATCTCCGCTTATTCACTGACAATACACGACAAATCAGTCGTTATTAAATCGTTGTTTCCCTCACACTGACTCCTCTCACGTGGAACATTCACAAAAAGGGAAGAGGAAACGTGAGGGACCAAAGATGAAGGGGGGAAGTCTGATCCCCTGAGTACAGTGACTCAATTATTGAGTTTCCACCCACTGATTCTAGACCTAGTCAGGTATTGAACGTTTAATAAAGAACACAGAATTATGAAATACAAACCACATAATTTGTGACGAAAAGGGAGCTGAGCCAGAAGGCAAAGCTCTCTGTCTACCGGGCCATTTTCGTTCCTACCCTCACCTATGGTCATGAAGGATGGGTCATGACCGAAAGAACGAGATCGCGGATACAAGCGGCCGAGATGGTTTCCTCCGCTGGGTGGCTGGTGTCTCCCTTAGAGATAAGGTGAGAAGTTCGGTCATCAGGGAGGGACTCGGAGTTGAGGCGGTCCTCCTTCGTGTTGAAAGGAGCCAGTTGAGGTGGTTCGGGCACCTAGTTAGGATGCCACCTGGGCGCCTCCCTAGGGAGGTGTTCCAGGCACGTCCAGCTGGGAAGAGACAAAGGGGTAGACCTAGGACCAGGTGGAGGGATTATATCTCTTCGCTGGCCTGGAAGCGCCTTGGGATCCCCCAGTCAGAGCTGGTTGATGTCGCCAGGGAAAAGAAAGTTTGGGGCTCTCTGCTGGAACTGATACCCCCGAGACCCGACCACGGATAAGCGGGAGAAGATGGATGGATGGATAATTTGTGTGATTATACAACATTATTTACAAAGACATGTTTAACACTACACACCAATGCATATTTACAACTGTTACACTTCATCATTCTCTCCTGAAGCGTTCCTGCGTCTCCATCTCGGTCTTCTCTCGCTCTCACATCATTATGTATCCGTCGTCCGTCTCCATTCAGAGCCACGCTCCATTAAACAAGACCTACTGTATAAGACTGTGTTTAACTTAAAAATAAGGCTGCCATGTCCAGCTTTAGTTACATGAACAAAAACAGAAACTCCCTCTGGAGGAAACACAATAATTGTAGCCTTTGCAGACCAATTACATGCACAGCAACAGGAAAGGGAGAACGCCAACCAAAATGTCATAGGACCTCTTTAAAAATGCATCTTTAAGACCATCATCAGTCACAGGTACACTGACAAAAGAAGGCTTTACCCTCCCGTTGTCTTCGGGTCAAATCTGACCGGTTTACTACTTTCATCAATCATAACTTTTTGTTTTAGATTCGATTGCATTTAGGCTTCATGATATCCTTCACAGGAGACATTTGAACATATACAATTGCTGATCAACACTTCCATTGGATTTTGGATGATTTAGTCAACTTTGTAACACCATGGTGTTCCCGGTCAAAAAGAAAAGGAATTAGTAACCATCCAGATCAGATAAAACACACACACACACACACACACACACACACACACACACACACACACACACACACACACACAAACACACACACACACACACACACACACACACACACACACACACACACACACACACACACACACACACACCACACACACACACACACACACACACACACACACACACACACATGTAATACATCACTTCAGGGGACATTACATTGACTTACATGCACTTTCCAGGACTATTCCTAACCATAACCTAACCAAACATGCCTAACCCTAAACCTTAACCTAACCAAGTCTTTCACCCTAAAATTAATGATCCCCTTATGGGGACCTCCAATATGTCCCCATAAGGGAGGCCAGTCCCCACACGTGACTATGTAAACAGATTTAGGTCCCCACAAGTATAGTAATGCTAGTCCACACACACACACACACACCACACACACACACACACACACACACACACACACACCACACACACTCTCTAGATGTGTCCCCCCCCTTATGTGCCCCTCCCCCCACATGGATCACACCTGGCACGCAGTACATGTTCAGTGTCTGTTCTTTGTATATTTACTGCAGTTCTTCATGTGTACCAGTACTCTGATACAATATGTACAGTTTGAAAGGGTGTTAAATGAAATGTGGTGATGACTAATGGTTTTTGGGTTAATGTAATAGCAGTTAAAACAGGACCGGTCAAATCTGACCACGAACACCAAAGTCAGGGGGGAACGAAGACAACAGGAGGGTTAAAAATGCATCTTTAAGACCTCGATCGGGTTGTGCATCATCAGTCACAGGTACACTGTGGCTTTATTTTCCTTTGTGTGCACCTCTAACACTGCCAGCGAGACCAATCAACACCTCTGACAGTCTGAGGAAACGGAAAATAAAATGTTACAAGATTCACAAGATTGGTACTCACTGCAAACCTTTTGTATTTCTTTTATTCTGTCCACCCAAAATATATTTCCAAGGCGTGCACAAATATTGACCTGTCAAGTGGCCAACAAGTGTACGAATACAACCAGACTGTCTTTCCTCTGCTCCCTTCCTCCACTTCCCTTCTCTTCTCGTTCCCCTTACGCTGCGTTTAATTTGTAACAAGTTCAAAAGAGCTCCTTTGAACCAATGAGACTTTAAGAAAGACTTACCTTTGGCGGGAAATGAATACTCATGTAATGATTTTTTTAAGTAAAGAACAACCTAGTACATAGTGAGCAGAGTCGATACGAATAAATGTCAGTTTAGGAGGTGGATAAAATGCATCAGTATTTATAGATTGTACCATTTAAAATGTATGACCAACTGGGTAAGTATTTCATCAAATAGATTTCCCCGGGGAAGGACGATGATAATTCTTCTCTTTCCGGCTTTTTGTCTTTCCGTAAACACGCTGCATTATGAATACCCAGTTCAATGTTTTACATGTTGGGAAAACAGTAGAGAAATAGAAATCAAACAAAGTCATTTTAATTCCACTGAATTATTCCATTACATTCCCTCGATTGCATCATTTATTTTTCTGTTCTGGGTTTAGCATTTAGCCCTTAAGGGTTCAATCATTGAGTGATAAAACAACAACTGGTAATATTTAATTACATAAATGACTTTGTCAAAAGCTGCAGATGGGGATAAAACGCAGCGATCACCAGTGCGTGTCAGCGGAGGATGAAACTCTCGGCTAATGAGCCGTTGGTTGAGTCCCAGGGCAATGAACACTTAACCAGGAGACTCGTCTCAGACGTTCTGCCTTTCCTCTTCTCCTCCTCTCGTCTTTAATGCTGCTCTGGGTCTGTGGATGTGGAGCTGAAGTGCAGCTGCAGTGTATGTGTAAAGCTCATTAGACACAAGACCCTTCTGCTCACAGCGGGGGGTAAAGATGTTCGTGTTGTGGTCAACGTGTCCCCTGAGTGAGGAGAGAATGCAGATATCAGCAGAGGGTGGGCGGTAAAGACAATATAGCTCGAGTGTTTGGACTCAATATGTGTGTTAGGATGAAACCAACGATAAAGGGGACGATGGAAAAGGTGTGTGTGTTTGATTATTCCATGTTTACCTTATAAGTTTCAAGATTCAAGGCTTTGTCATGTGTACATACAGTAGCTACAGTGTAGATATGTCAATGACAATATTAGGTCACAGGCTCCTCCCACAGTGCAACAAAACAGATGAAATAGTTAAAATAGTGCAATTAAATACAAATAAAATAGAATAGAAATAGTGCAGGGAGAGTTTAAAGAAAGACTGACTTTCCATTTGGTGTAATAGTCCAGCCCTAAGTCTTAAAGATTACTTAAAAATAATTTTTACAAATGTTAATGCAAGAAAAGGAATGGTGACTAGTTTATATATTTAATGTTTCCCTATAATATTCACTCAGCACAACCATGTTCAGAGGATGCGTTGGATGGATGGTTTAGGATGAAACCAACGGTAAAGGGGACGATGCAAAAGGTGTGTGTGTGTTTGATTATTCCATTTCTTTTAATCATATACAGTAAGTTTCAAGAGTCAAGGCTTTTACTGTCATGTGTACACAGTTTAAATCTTAGGTCACAGGCTCCTCCCACGGGGCAACACAATACAACAGATGAAATAGTTAAAATAGATACGAATACAATATAATAGGAATAAAGCAAGGAGAGTACTTTCAACAGTACATTTGGTATCATATGTTTCTAAAAATAACAAAATAACTTAAAAAGAAAAATAATGGTGAATAGTTTATATTTTGAATTACCATAAGTCAAATGTTTCCCTATAATATTAACTCCACCATGTAAAGAGGGTGCTTACGATGGATGGTTAAAGAAGCATTCTCATTTTCATTGAAAAGGTCTGTAGAATACGATGTGTTTGGTTATTAAATTGTTTTAATCTAAGAAGTAAATAAAGACTGGGAAGTAATGACTTCTAACAGGCCATTTGGTCGACAGCCATTTTGAATTGGCACACAATTCTCCTTTAACAAAGTATTTTGATAGCATGTTGTTGGATTGTTTGCCTCTCAGTTTGAGGGGCGGTGGGTCTTTGGGAAATCATGCTGACTTGAAGCATGAAATATCGACTTGTCCCGTTATAGCCACAGTCGTCCTATAACTTTAACTAAGCGCCGTGTCCACAAAGCGTCTTTTACCAATTGTCTCAGCTGTTGAAAGAGCACAAAATTGGGCATGCGGCTGTTTCGTGAAAAGTGGTGGCACCCAGCATCGTTTGTCTAAATCAGGGGGGTCCAAAGGAGGGCCACATACAGAAAAATATTCGAAGGGCTGGGCTGCTCACTAGAGGTATACTGCCTCATAAGATCAGTTATAAGTTAGCAAAATCAATCAAATGTAGGTAGATGATGCTTGTGAGTGTTGGCAGCTCATCCCGTAAAACAGAAACCTCAGATTGATTATAATAAGGAGAAATAGGAACGGTGTATTTCAAGCTTGTTATGGAAATAAGTCATCGGGCTTTTTTCTTATCAACTATGATATGTTAGAAAATGTTTCCAACTTTAACTCACTGAAGTTATTTGATGTCTGGATTTGTTTCCCCTGTCGCGAGTTCAGATCGCTCAGTGCTGATACTTATATTTCTGGAATCTGTGGAATATCAGCTTGCTAATCGATATCTTGTTTGTGCAGATCCGATAAGTAATAAGGGTATTCTAACGTTCTGTGCTAAGTGTGTTAGCATTTTTTCGCTCAGGGCTAACTCAGAGCCTTTGTTATTACCCTTATGTTTCGTTTAGCTAAAAATGGTTAATATTGTCTGAAAGCTGAGTTTCTTCCCGTTAAGTGGATATGACACATTCATAGTTTATTAAATGTTAAGAAGCCCTCAGACTCTGTTTCTTGCAAGATGTTGCGTTTTGCCCCCGCCCCACAGGCCATGGGGTTTAACTGTTAACACATGAATACTACTGTGTAATATATTTGTATATTTATATTTAAGAAGTACAATTTAAGTCAAGCACAAGTTTCTTTTGTGGGCAATATTCCATTATATCTTTTGAATTTGCTGAGGGTCGATTCAAAATGGTCCGCGGGCCGTAGTTTGGACACCCCTGGTCTAAACGCATCCTACCTATTGTGTGACCTCTTTTGGCGCGTTTCCACCGCAGCGGGTAGCTCGCTTTGAGCGTGCCGAGCCGCGCGGGGCCCGTTTTTGGTTGCGTTTCCACTTGGCCTAGTGCCGGCTAGCGGGTCCTAATTCACAGTTTTTGTGGCCCCATAACATTGTGGTTCTAGGGTCAGGAACAACCAGGCTGAGTCGGGCTGAGCATGCTCAACTAGAGAGAGAAGGCAAGGGGGCTACAACTACAACAAGATATATTTGACCGCAGGGATTTGACTGTAATACACGTTTCCAAATGATGAAGTAACAACACACTGATACCGGTTAGTAAAAACCATGAATTAATGCTTTGACGAGTCTGCAGACAGACGGCAGGCGAAAAACCCTTTTAAAATGCGTGTTTTCTGAATGGAGATCGGCTAAGCTAACGTTATATATGCTCCGAGCGTCCACACTCTCAACAACGGCCTACAGACATAAATAAAGCAGCGACTGTGTTCTCCATGACACAGGCAGTCTGTGGTTTGTACTTGTTTAACTTCTGTCTAGTTTCTGAACAGATATGAGGAGCTGTGAGCTCTGAGGGCTAACAGCTAACGGCTGATGTTGGTTTTCTGTGGCTCTCATTGAAGATGATGTCACGGCTCCGCCTACACTGCGTTACTATAGTAACTACCCCAGTTCCTAAACTGTAATGGATGCGCAGCATTAAAGTGAGCCGGGCCTAATAAGGCCTAACCAAACCGAGCGAGGCCGAGCGAGGCCTGCAGTGGAAACGCGCCATTAGAGTGCTTCAAATTGGAAATATGTCAAGTTTTTACAAAAATCCCTGGTGATTTATTTGTAGAAACTGGAGGATAAGCTTGTGTTTGATCATGCCTTAGAAAGAAACCATCATAACAGAGATAAAATACCCATTTCTTTATGCAAACCAGATGTCGCTGGTTGTACACTACAAAAACTGTAAATCTTGCCAAGTATTTTTGTCTAATTTCTAGTCGGAGTATGTCTTTACATTTGATATAAGACCTGGTAACTTATTAAGGAACAAGGCAGGGAGATATAGGGTTTTGTTTTTAGAAAAATACTCTTACAAACACCTTACTTTCAGTTGTATCTCAGATTAAACGTTATATTACATGTGTATTCGAAAATCGCCGACTAACATCCCAAAGCAGAACAATGTTGAGATCTTACCAAGCCAATGTTCACTTGTTCTATTGGCAGATTGACTTAAACACCTTGTTTTCATTATTTGTTTACTTGTTTTTGGAGCAGCATTTTTTGCAGTGTATTGTTGTACTTTAGTATGTGCAACATGTATAACTGTAGTACTTTTATACCTTCAATGCCTTGTAAAGATGACATAATTTTTTAAGGACCAAACCTGGGACCTCTTCACGTTGAAATGGCCTCTCACATCTTTTCTCCCCTCGCTACTGCAAATGTTATACGTGCATTAAATATTGTTACTTGACATTTAACACGACATTTTCTGTTGAATAATTGAGCTCCACGAGTTCATAAATCCTAACTGTTGGCAGTAAAACTCTGTGGCAGTATTACGGCCATGCTGACCAAAGGCCTCTCGCGCTGCTTAATTAATCAAGTGATGGAAGATGAGAAAGGGAAAATAAAAATCAGAGCTGGTGTCATAATGGCATTGTTCAGCTCAGACTGGGGCTTTTAATTAGCCACCCTTTGGTTTTACGAGACAATAAAGAAGTTGGAAATAAAGGCAGAGAAGATGGTGGGGTATTTTTCGACATACTTTGACTTGTTTCAAGTTGTTTGAATTTAGAAGGGAGGAGGAATAGAAAAATGGAAAAAGATGAGTATTTGGGGGAAGAATAGGAAGTGGAATAAAAAGGCGACTAATTGCTAATTATTCTACACTTTCTTAAACCAGACACGAGAGAATTGCTATACTCTCCTTTCCTCGCAACCCTAACCCTAGTTTAGTAAATATGTTTCATATTTTCGATGTTGTGTTTTATTATATATATATATATATTAGGGCTATCAAGTTAACGCACACACAGCAGCACGGAGAGTGCAACATGATTGCAGCGTCCAGGCAGCTCCCATTCGAGCATATGCCTTGAGTTGCACATAGCTCCAACGATCCATCACACACACACACACACACACGCACGCACGCACGCACCACACACACACACACACACACACACGCACGCACACACGCACCATTTGTATTGTATTATTGTATGAGAGGTTCCAGGTTGTTGTGTTTAATATTCATGAGAATTATTTGTCATTGTTCAAATGATAATAAACATTAGCATAAAGCATATTTGTTAATAAAGTACTGATACCAGAAACATGTACTAAAGTACAGTAACAAAGTATGTGTACTCCACTACTTGCCACCTCTGGATATATATGATTGATTTTAAACTGTCTAAAAACTGTCTGTATAGTTCTGAATAAGTTGGAAGTATCCAACATGTGTTTGGTTAAAGGTTGTCAAAGAAACATCTAACACAGTTTTCATTTTAAAAGCAAATTATAACAAGAAATCATAATAACTTTGACTGTGTTTTAAGTGACCAGATGATTCACTGTTACCTGTGAATAACACGGCTCTCTACCGGAGGCTCCTCTCGGGGATACGTCTCCTCTGATCCATTAGTTACAGAACCGCAAGGCTTATTCTCCACATGCTGTTACTCAATGCTGCATTTGTCCCGTCTAAATCAGAAGAAATAAAAACATGGACAGCGTGTTCTCTTTCAGATTGGGACTATTTGCAGAATCCATTAGCAGGTACAATAAGGGAAATAGGTTAATAGGTTCTTCACCACAGTTACTTTGTGCTTTCCTCGGTACACGAGACGCCTAAATTACAGGTACTTTTGAAAATGCGAGAACAATTCCTTAAGTGTCTTAATGCCAGATTCAGTAACACTGTGTTCCCAGTTATTTATATATGTTTATATTTTTTCTGTTTCTATTAGTCGTTTATATTCATGGCAAGAACTGACGAGTTTTTCTCAAAAGAATATTAGTGCAGCGCTTTTGTATCCTGTCTATGAGTCCACACACACACACACACACACACACCCCACACACCACACACACACACACACACACACACACACACACGTTTTTTGGTTCATTGTTCACTTATCAGATGATAACACAGCAGGCGAGGATTCAGTATCAGATTTTACAGTCTTTTATCTGGATTAGGGATTAAAAGATTACAGCGAACATGAATAGGTAATCTGATCGAGCTATTTCATTATTACATTTACAAACCACACACTGAATTCATATTGTTGTTGTGTTGTACGTCAGGAGGTCAAACATTCATGTGAGCTTTTGTTGAATCAGTTATCATAATGCCAGAAAGGCTTATTACAAATGTATTTCTTCATAATATTCATGTTTTACTCTCAATATAAAGACATGTGGCTGATTTCTGTACAAACTATCCATACATCATTTACGGTGGTCGACGGGTGCAAACGTTTATATGTGACTTTCTCTATCGAAATCAGTCGCATTGACCCGAAGACACATTTTGAGATGTATACACTGTTGGAAAGAGGAGACTCCTAGCTTTCTCATGATATCAGGATTGTTGTTGTACTCCAAATATTAAGCAAAATATGTCACATTATATAATGACTTTCACCGAGTCATCATTTTGAGAAAAAGGCCTTTAAAATGTCCTCTTCTCTGGAATCCATCGATCTGATTGGTTATTAGCGGCTAATAAATGATCAAAGTAGTACGGAGGGAAGATATTTTCGTGTGGATTACTGGTCTGGGGGAAGCTCGCGAGTGTGTGTGTACGTGTGTGTTTGTGTATTTGTGCGTTTGTGTGTATTGTGTGTGTGTACCGGGGAAACACTCACGAGAATCACCGGCTGTTGTTGTGCCTGCTGTGACGTCAAGTTACTCCGTTCTCCGCTTGTAATTATGCCGAAGCTTCAAAGTTGTATTTATCATCTGAATTTGCCGAAACAAGTTTAATATTCTAAAAGCCAAGACTTTGTTTATTTAAAATCAAACAAAACACCCGAACCCCGAAAAACTTCTTTTTGTTTTCCACAAATCCACGTTTATTTTGGAATGAGCCGTTGCGACTTCCGACTGATTTCGATAGAGCGGGTCACATGTTGGCAAACAAACATTTCCATTGGAATAAACGCGTAAAATAAATAAAATTTTAATAAAATTAAAATGCATTTATTTTATGCAGTGCTTTAAAGGTCCCATGTCATGGCCATTTCTACTGATCATAATTCCATTGTTGAGGTCTACTAGAATAGATTTAAATTGTTCAATGTTCCAAACTCACATTGGTTTCTCACAGCATCTCTGTGTAGTCTGTGTATTCACACTCTGTCGGAAACGGCTTGTTGGAGCTCCTCCCCCCCCTCCCTGTGAGCCCAGTGTGCTCGGATTGGCCGGGACGTTGAGAGGCTCGTTGCTGCGAAATGCTGCGAGGAGCGCAGCAGATCGCAGCAGCGAGCCTCTGGGCGATACATCGAGAACAAGCGAAACTCATCCTGAGCACACACAAACACTCACAGCCGAAGTAAAAACAATAAGTGTGGATTCATATTGAGAAAGAGAAAGGTTGATAACGCTGTGAGTCAATGGGTCTGCGGAGAGCATTTCTCCGCCATCCCAACTTAGCAGCCCGAAAAACGTTTACCCATTCAAACAGTCGTGGTAGTTTGTTTTAAACATCATAAATGCACAAACAACAATGAATACTTACAGGTTGTGTACCCGAATCTCCCGCTGGTCCAAACAAAGTAGGAACAGCATCGTTCTTCAGTGCCCTACGCTGTACATATCCGGCATGAATGCTGAAAGGTTTGGGAAGCTTTGTTTCGTGAAATGCTGACAGAGGGTGTGGCCTCTGGGTATCCCCACATCAGAGTACCCAGGAAGAAAAAGAGAAATCTCCAACGAGGCGTTCTGGGGCAGCAGACAGGTATTTTCTGTGTTAGAGTTGTACTCGCTACAGGGTGTACTTTGAGGGTTTGTGACTGCAGACCGTTTACATTCAGAAAAACCTTCATAACACACAAGGAGACGGGTGATAACCAGAAAAGCATGACATGGGACCTTTAAGAAAATGCTGCGCTTGTTTCGTCAAGTTTTCCATATTTTCGAAATGCTGTGTACGTGTAGTTAAGTTAGTGAAGATATGTCTTTAATTGCATGTGTGTTGTCACATTTCTCTTTTTATATTTGCATCACGTTGCGCAGCATGTGTTGGAATGATATCTGTAAATCTCAAGCTTAGAAAACAGACTTTTTGGACTTTTATTGACGGAGGAGAAAACAAGTTGAGATTGGGGCTCCACTAAATCAAATTGCCAGCCAGTCCCTCAGAGAAGCAATCATGCATCCCACCTCGTGGTATAAAAGGGTTTATCAAGACGCAAGAATTGCCTTCTCTTACCTGGCACTTCGAAAAAGAGAACCGTCAGGGCAGAGTTATCGAGCAGTCTCAACAACTCTGCACACTCTGATTGAAAGGTCATTCCACTCCGCTCCACAAAAGAGCGGACGGTCAGAGGTTCGTTGGAAGTCAGAAACTGCTTCAGAACTAATAAACAAACTCTGGATCCCGTCTGAGTCAAAAAGACCTCAGTTCACCTCTCAATCGAACTGTTATTTCGCCTCTCTGTTATTTCTTCCTCTCTCCTCATCTACCTCTTTCTAAGTCACTCTGTTATCGGGGGTGCAGTGACGACGTCTTTTGAAAGCAAACCTGAAAGTTAGCGTCACAAAGGTGCTAACTTTTCACGTTGATGAAATGCCAATGGGATTTTTCCTTTGGAATACGGACTATTGCAGAAGAAGAGCTCGGTGGCTAACAACATGTGATGATACTTCCACATTTTGTCCACATATAAGCAGCACTTCATGATTTCTGAAACATAAATATGAAAAGCTATAAAGGAACATCTGGTCCCATGACTTACCACCATTAAGCTAAAAGGGGCTAATATCCGGCGCGTTGATGCTCAGTCATCTCATTTTGTTAGAAACCGCAGTTTTTAAATGTACAAGTGGGGTATTACCTGTTGTCTTTTATGTTGTAGACCAGGCGTGCCCAACCAGTCGATCGCGAGATGTGTCTAAAAATAGAACAACAATATTCTGTTTTATCGTTAATGTCCTATAACATAATCTTCCTGTGCCAGAAAAATGCACTTGAACGCATCAAAGCTTTGTGATTGGCCGGCGTGACGCCATGGGGTGGCTGGTGGGCAGTGGGCACTAGTTCGCTGACGTTGTCCGTGTCAACAGGAGGGACAGTCCGCACACACACAAGACCGTAATTATGGCAGAAGCAAAAAAGCCCAAAATATATAATGTTCACTCCGAGTGGGAGGATGATTTACTTCCGGTATGTATTTTCCACCCTTCACTGACGGCCGTCACCGCCCTTAATTGTTTATGTTTTTAAAAGGCATCATGGAAGTTGCATCGACAGAGGTCCGCTGTTTCCCCGCAGCGAGGCTTCCCCCCCAGTTGACAGTTCGCTGTCATAATCACACTGACAGACAAGAGGGGTTTCCGCCGCAGGTTTATATGTACGTAATCTGCGTGACTTGCGCGTCCACATCTCCACGTGCAGTGCTGCATAAACATGGCTGAGTCAGCAATAACTTTCGAGGGGTGGAGGTATGCCCATTACTTCGAGTTCGTCCGAAGAATAGACAGGAATGTGACGGTGAGGTCCACTGCTGGAAACACCACGTCAAACCTCAACAAGCACCGGCAAAGAACACATGCTAAGGTGAAGCTAATAGCTAAGGACCCCCGAACCCAGAGTGAGGATGTTGTGAGTGCGCCGCCGCCGCCGACTCCGACGCAGCAACATTTAGAATTTGGAGGACCGGTAACCAAAGCAGAGATGGACAGGCTTGTAGCATCCTTCATAGTAGAGGACATGTTGCCCATGTGCAGAGGACTCACCATCGTTCAGAGATATACTGCACAAAATACAGACAGCAGGAGACAGAGGACAGCCACGGTCAGATAGCAGGAAACAGAGGACAGCTACGGTCAGATAGCAGGAGACAGAGGACAGCCAGGGTCAGATAGGAGAACATTCAGGATCTGGATCAGTCTTATGCGACAATGGAAACGGAACTAAAGAGAACATTTGAAACTTTAGCAGTCTGCGTGATCTGCCTGTAGGGAGGGGCGGGCCGGTGTCGGTACCATATGTGTTCGGGGTCTGTCTCTTACCAATGACGTCACAACGTAAATGACGTCACGAATTGTGATTGGCTGTACGGTAATTTACCCAGGGGTGCTTGGGGGCGCTGTCTAGAGTATAGCGGGGTTTTTTGATCATTACATTACATTGCATTTAGCTGACGCTTTTATCCAAAGCGACTTAGAGTAGATGATCAGTGGGGCCTTGTTTTTACTAAAACATGATGTTTCGATGTATATTTCCATTGAAAATGCTAACCGCTAGCCGCAAAGCTAGCATCGCAGCCACTGCTCCGTTTTCGGATACTTTTTACACACGTTTTTCACAAACATTTCCACACGCTAGGAGTATGGGAGTACTTCCATTCACTTCGTATCGGTCTGTAGATGTGATTTGATGTGTCGTGTGTCCCCCAAAAATAACAATCGACACTGTAAACATAATTATGTAAATAACCCAATTTGTGTTCTGTGAAATGGAAATGGATTTTACATTGTTCAGGAAGTGAAAGCAAGAGAAGTTACAAAAGGTACTAATGCATTAAGAGATGGACCGGGAGAAAAAACCTTTAGAGAATGTTTTTTTTTACTGGAATTGAAAGACCACGAATATGCCATTCAGCACATAATGGACCATTATCATAAAGATACAGACCCGTTGCTTTTATGTCATTTTGTCCGTGTTCACCCGTGTTTTCTCCCTCTCCCTTTTCCTCAGACAAGGGGGGGAGAAAATGAACCAGAGTGGACACACTGCTGTTCAGAAAAGCCCAACCGTCCTCACAACACACACACAGCGTTCTGCAGGAAGACACACCGACATAGTGTGTAATGCAAACACCAACACGAGTGCAACTCCTCTTGCTTTTCAGCTATAGTCCCTGCTCAACAATTTGCAAGTACATAATTACACCAAACATTTACCTTTCGAGTGGTGTTTAATTCAAACCAGATGTAAACAATATCATGTAAGTAGAGATTTATTTTTTTGTATACTTTTTTTTTTATTATTTAATGTTACAAAACAAAAATGACCATGTTCACGTCTTAAAGTCATCCTGAGGTCTTAGTTTTGGTTTAAATTACACAACATCATGTATGTGTTGCTTCTGTTGGGCTTGTTTTCAGACCTGGTTGCTTATTCCTCTCAAATCTGGCAACAGAGTGGGCGCAGTGTGTAATAGTAGCAGTACGCTAACGAGAGGCTACGTTCAGCTGGTGACTCGGGAGTCGGGACAGAGAAAATGTCAGGAGTTTGGAAGTATTATGAAATTGAAAGCGAAGGCAGTGTAACAGCCAGATGCAATGGTTGCAAGGCGGAGGTTCCGCGTGGTGGAAAGAACAGAGCTACGTTCAACACGACCGATCTAATACGCCACCTGAGAAACAAACACCAACAACAACACGACGAGTACACAGCGGCCACTCGGGTAACGGCACTGAAGCAACCGACACTTTCAGAGGCTTTTAAAAGGAAAAAGAAACTGCCCCAGAACAGTGAAAAGGCCAAAAAAACAACAGCCAAGATAGCTGAATTCATCGCGTTGGATGACCAGCCGTTATCTGTTACCTTTTTTTTCATTGCATAAAGATCGGATCGGGAAAAATCGGTATCGGCAGATTGTCAAAATCAAATTATCGGAATCGGATCGGGAGCAAAAAAAGGTGATCGGGATATCCCTACATGTAAGCTTTGTTGTTTGTTATCAACCCTTACATGGTTTCCATATTGTGGAATGTGGTCATTTGGCAGGTTGTGTCAGAAACATGTGTGAAACATGTTTGAAACATGTGTGTAATATCGTTTGTAAAATGGATGTAAAATGGGTGTGATATGGGATTAATATTGATGTTATGTGTGTGCAATTACAGGGTGTAATAATGGTATAATAACAATGCAATATGGGTTTGATAATAAATCAAATGTATATCCTAAGTAGGCAATGTATCTCAGGACATGCAGAGTGGAAGCTGATCAAATACAAGTTATATTTTGAAGCCCAGATACATTAGAAAATGGCAATCAATACATTTACCAAATTACTATTATTATATATTTATCGACGGATGATTTTCAGCAATGTTGGCGATGTTTCTATAGTTCTTAACCATATGGGAGATATTGTAGAAACGTCCAACTTGTAGCTTTGTCTCTTATGCTCCAAATGTGAATATTCTGGACACAAACATATCAGCCCAAAAAGCTGCACTGTGTCCAGAAAATTGCCTGAATGCTCATTTTATAAAAGGTACATGGTGATGCTTTAATTACACGTTATGAAATAGTATATCGGGTTCAAATGAAAGACTTAAATGTGAAGTGAACGCTCAGTCCTCCTGACCAGAACTGAGCAGAACTCTGAGTGCAGAGTCAAATGAATGACCAGAGGAAAACCCATATGACAATGGAAATACGAGCCGTTCACTTTAAGCCAATGCGCTGTAACACAGTTCATGTAGGGGTGAGCCTCGCTGATTTGATTGGCCCCTAAAAAAGTCCTTCAACAGTCTACACAAAAACTCTGCATATAAAATATTTAATCGAGTAGCGGTGATTCCGTCTGTAGTTAAGTTAGCCCAGCAACCAGCATTACTAACACCAATTGTGTGGGAATAATACATCCACTTAAAAGCAATAATCAACAATAAAACATTTGTGTTCCAAGAGAAAACCTGTGTGTATCAGTAATCTGTGTAAGTACCGAGCGGCCGGCCAAAACTAAATTGCAGAGTGTAAGCACCATCAACTAAGCAGCACTCCGTATTCAGAATATAAGGCATGGGGACTACAACTTTAATATCAAATCTATATTTCCCGTTAGCACGTACACTACTTACACTACTTACCAGGTGATGTTCTTCCAGCCTTACTGGAATGCTAGTGTGTTTTTGTGTGCGCCTCATGCATCATGTTAAGAGGCTATTTCTATAGATCCAGGCCTGCTGTGGCACCATGTCTCACCCTAATCGCCCTCCGTCTCTGCCTGTCTGTCTCTGGATGTCCCTCTCACTCTCCTTTTCCCTCCCTCTGGCTCTCTCTCGCTGATAATGGCACCAGTATAGTGCCTGGGTCTGTTGAAATTACCCCACCACCCATTACCTCGTCCTAACCAACCCTATTTCAGCGACCCCAAGCCCACCAGAAGAGCTACCAAAAGTTGTTTGCTCACAGAGTCAAAGTCATTGGATGTGCTTTAACCTGAACCCACAAGCTAACGCGCCATCATTAAGCATGTTGCCCAACTTTATTAATCTCAGAGGAGCCTTAAAAAGGCTTTTACTGGGAGAGTAAGCAACCGGCGGCCATGTTTTGGATGCTACAGTCTGAATGTGTTTCATAGCCAGCGAGGCGGTAAGTAAAATAAAACCTGTAAAAGAAGGCCTCCTGTCAGACATGAAGATAATGAAGCATTCAAACCACAAATATAACATTAAAATATGTCATCAGTTAGGCTACACGTCTGCAGCTAAAGGTGTTTAATCTTTGAGTTTACAGGAAGGTGGGATATTAACAATGTATGATGTAGATTTCCATTCACTTTTATAGACTGAATATTAAAGTCAGTGCAGTTCAAATGAGTTCAGCCACCTGCAGTGGCGGCGCCAGAGTATTTGTGTTGGGTAATCTATGGTAGGGCTAACCCATACAGTGGTGGCGCTCAAGTCAGTATTTGCAATGTAATTACATACACGCTATATCGCCCCCCTTGATTGATCTCAATCAGTAATGCATGACGCAGACCTCTGATTGGCTGTAGGTCTATTCAAATTGCATTCGGAGGCATTATGATCTGACCGCGGCAGCTCCGATATTATAACGCCAGAGAATTTCCACACCTTTTAGTGTATAACACTCCCCCACTACTTGGACTATTCCTTGCACCCCTCTAGCATAACCCCGAATGGTCTCAACCATATTGCATCAATATCAGTGCAGTTCAAATGAGTTCAGCCACCTCTTCACAAGTGTCTCGATTCAGATACTTCAGTACACTGCCATGTCTCACACTGAGAACACTGTGCAGTGTGTGCATTTCAACCAGGTGGCTGTCCCCTCACCATAAGTAAATATAGCCGCTGTTAGCAACATATGTCTGTGGGAGCAAAACATCCTGCTCAATTCATCCAACACAATTAGCGGTGGCTTCTACTAAAGGTCCAGACTATTAGACCGTTATAAATGAACTTTCAAGGTACTCATAATGCCATTCTTCACATTGGGATGCACTCCAACACATACGTGATATGCTAAGGGAGGGGATATGGCTAAGCAGTTGACCAATCACAACAGAGCCGGCCAGCTAACCAATCAGAGCAGACTGGGCTCTGTTTTCAGACAGAGGGTGAAAAGAGGTGCTGCAGCACAGGCAGTATGAGAAAAATAAAGAGCTTTTTGAACATTAAAGCATGGAGACACTACATACTGATATACACCTGAACATCAGCAGGAGAGCACTCTTTAAAGTAGAGACACTACATACTGATACACACCTGAACATCAGCAGGAGAAGACTCTTTAAAGAAGAGGACTCTTTAAAGTAGAGACACTACATACTGATATACACC
>RQJG01062880.1:5493-17551 GCA_009756435.1 Chionodraco myersi
AGGAAGTCAGAGGAAGTCACAGGAAACAGCTCCAACACGGCACAAAGAGGAGCTTCATTCTGCAGCCGGTCCAATCATTGAGAGAAATCATCTTCTCCTCTTTCTCTGAGTCACATTTACTCTGTACTCTGCACACGTAGCGTAGCGTAGCATCAGGCTGGAGGCAGGCGGCCTGCTCCATCCTGGTTGCCATGACGGCGGTTTCTGTCTTTTTACATATTTTTCTAAAAAAAGATTGACAATAAAGTTGACTTTGACTAACGGTGGTTCATCAGAGGGAGAGTACTGACCTCCAGGCAGCGGGCGGACCAGACGACCGTTCAGCCTGAAGCCCAGCGGAGCACCTGGACACTGCACACACACACACACACACACACACAGCTCAATACACATGTACTGCATGTATAAACACAGATGAGAGGCACTTCAGAGGTAAACACATAAACACCGTGTCTGAAGGCAACGTCATGATTTACCTCGATAATGAGTAATAAAGATATTGTACAACTTCAACTGAAACACGTGGAGCAACCTGAGGATAATTCAGTTCAATTCTGTGACGTTTTGCGGCTTCCAACTTAATAAACGTGAGTGATCATAAAGAAAGTCTCATATCATCTGAATGAGAGGTGTTTACAGTCGAGTGCCCTGAACACATCAGGTGGTGAGTTCAGGTACCTCCAGAGAGCTGTGGTGTGGGGGGGGGCTGCTGCTGGTCCATGGGATGGGGATGACCCTGACGGGGGGGTCTTCCTCCTCCATCAGACTGAACACCTCCAGATCTGCAGAGATGAGGAGGAGAAGCTGTCAGCTCTTCTGACATTAACCCGTTCTATCAGATCTGTTATTAACCAGAGGCGTCACAGAAAATGCACTTTTTATATATATATATATATATATATATATATTAGGGCTGTCAAACGATTACAATTTTTAATCAGATTAATCACAGCTTAAAAATTAATTAATCAGATTAATCACCATTCATACTATGTCCAAAATATGCCATTTCTTTATGTATATTGTTGGGAATGGAAAGATAAATGAAAGAAGGTGGATATATCCATTTAACACACATTCTGCATGTCAAAATGAAAGACAACCCACACACTATCAATCATCAAACCGTGGGGTCTGAATTCATTACGTGTTGATTTCTATCAACGGGGAGTACTTCAGGAAAGTCGACAGAGGGGGGGGCGCTAGTGGAGTACTTCAGGAAGTCGACAGAGGGGGGGGGGGCTTCGTGGAGTACTTAGGAAAGTCGACAGAGGCGGGGGGGGCTAGTGGAGTACTTGGTGACCACAGAGTGTGCACGTTGTGATCAGCTGTTTCAGCGCAGTTCTCCAGTGAAGGGGGGGAGTCTCCCTCCGCAGCCGGTTGGCGTAGTGTTGGCTCAGTTCCGTCGTACAGACCGACGTTAACAGCAGCCTGTCTGTGCACACGGAGACCGACTCTGTCGTCCGGGGATCTAACCGCCTTCTGGAAAAGCTTCACAAGTACGTCGGTACGCAAATGCGCTTTGTGACACAAGTGACGGGACGCATTTCAGATTACGCACATAACCTGCGTACCAGTTATGTGCTCCCCTGTACCAGAGCCATATTATTACTATTATATGTATTATTATTATTACTATTATATGTATTATTATTATTACTATTATATGTATTATTATTATTACTATTATATGGCTCTGCCCTGTACTACAGCAAGAGTATTCTCCGTCGGGACTTCCTGCAACAACACCACGCCGTTATCAAAGATGTTCTCTTGAGAAGACGATCACTACGTGACAAAAGTTTTCTAAACCGTGGCTCCTGAAATCAGTCTGACTAACTGCTGTCTGTGTGATTTACTCCGTGAGTTGGCAGACTTTATTTTGCTTACTCTAACATCGTGTCTCATGGTGGGGCTGAGCCATCTCTTGGTATGGGTGCAGCCTACCCCAGCCATACCCTGGCGCTGCCACTGGGGGCACGTATGGGGCGGGCCATTCTGCACATGCGTTAAATGCGTTAAATATTTTAACGCAATTAATTCAAAAAATTAATTACCGCCGTTAACGCGATAATTTTGACAGCACTAATAAATATATATTACAGCACGGTGTTTTGTTCAATAGATTTGAGTGATTCAAATTTAGGGTCGCGATTTATTGACGAAGGCCGGACCGGCTGAGAACCATGGAGAGTACCACAGCAGGTACTAACACACTCAAGTGCTAATACTGCACTGTGGAAATACTCACTAGTATAAATATAAATATTAATGACATAAGTTTTGAACATTTTACATTTCATTTCAGCCATTTCCAAAAACATGTAGTCATTATTTTAATATTTTAAAGGGGACCGTCAAAATGCACTTTGTGATGTCGTCTCTACATCGACAGGTGTCCCCGGGGCGTCCCCGCTGTGTCCCCGGGGCGTCCCCGCTGTGTCCCCGGGGCGTCCCCGCTGTGTCCCCGGGGCGTCCCCGCTGTGTCCCCGGGGCGTCGGGGGACTCACGCAGCGTCAGGAAATAAAACCCACTCTCTTCCCCCGTACCCTAATCTTTTAAAAACGGGGAACAACGAGCGGATACAGATTTCATCCGATCCGACGTCAAATCGTCGGCGGCCCCTCAGAGAGCTGCCATCAGGAACCGGACGTGTTTTGGACGTCTTTGTTTACATTAGCCTCGCTAGCACTCAGAGCTAACCTGCTAACCTGCTAACCTGCGCTTTAGAGTGTGTTTAAGAAGCAGGACATAAAAAGGAAGTCGCCTCGTGATGAACCTGAGAGAGAGAAAGTATTTGAGCTCCGCACTGTTTCACAAAGAGTCCTTGATGTGGTTTAGAACAGGATGGCGTTTTATCACAACAGAATTTAACTTTATCTCCAGTAGAATTCTGATCAGGCATTAGCTCCGCCTCCTCTTTTTCTTTCTTTTCAAGCTAAGGACCCAAGATCCTTGTTTCTCTGACCGGGCTGCACTAGAGGGGTTTGAGCAAGAGGGGGGTCTGGGATCAGGTTCGTGGCCCGGGCTCGAACAGCACCTCTCCCAGCAGCACGATGGTCCACTGAACTTCTCACGATGATGTCGTCTCTGTGTTTCAGGCCAGAGGTCAGGGGTCACAGCAGGGCGGAGCCAGGAGGCGAGAGAAGGACTCAGACTGCACCCTCCTCTAGAGGACGCTCGCGCAGCTCGATGCCAAACCCCCGTGCTCTGCTGTCTGCCGGCTGAAGAAGGTTCGCTTCCCGACTCCATAGCGCCTGGAGACCGTCTTAAAGAGTGAGAGCGGCTTCCTTCAGCGAGGAACCAAGAGAGCAGAGAAGATTACTTTCTCTGCTCAGACTTTATGTTCATTATGAGAAATGTATTCCTCTCCTCCCCTCTTCCTCTCCTCTCATCCCCTCTTCCCTCTTCCCTCTTCCTCTCATCCCCTCTTCCTCTTCATCCCCTCTTCCTCTTCCTCCCCTCTATCTCTCCTCCCCTCTTATTCCTCTCCGCTCATCCCCTTTCCTTCTCCTCCCTCTCATCCCTCTTCCTCTCCTCTCCTTCCCCCTTCTTCCTCTCCTCCCCTCCCCATCCCCTCTTCCTTCCTCCCATCCCCTCTTTCCTCTCCTCCCTCTTCCTCTCATCCCGCGTTCTCCTGCTCATCCCCTCTTCCTCTCCTCCCCTTCTTCGCTCTCATCCCTCTTCCTCTCCTCCCATCCCCTCTTCCTCTCATTCCCCTCCCCTCTTCCTCTCCTCCCATTTCCCCTCTTTCCTTCCCCCCCTCTTCCTTCTCCTCCCCTCTTCTTCTCCTCCCTCCCCTCTCCCTAGCCCCTCCCCTCTTTTCCTCTCATCCCCGCTTCCTCTCCTCCCCTCTCATCCCTCTTCCTCTCTCCATCCCCTCTTCCTCTCATCTCCTCTTCCTCTCCTCCCATCCCCTCTTCCTCTCCTCCCCTTTTCCTCTCCTCCCATCCCCTCTTCCTCTCCCCCTCCCCTCGTGCCTCTCCTCCCCTCTTCCTTGGCTCCTCCCCTCTCATCCCCTCTTCCTCCCATCCCCTCCCCTCCCATCCCCTCTTCCCCTCCTCCCATCCCCTCTTCCTCTCCTCCCCTCTCCTTTCCTCCGAATCCCCTCTTCCTCTTCCTCCCTCTTCCTCTCTCTGCCCTCTCCTCCCCTTCTTCCTCTCCTCCCATCCCCTCTTTCTTCCTCTCCTCCCCTCTTCTCTCCTCCCATCCCTCTTCCTCTCTCCCACCCCTCTTCCTCTCCTCCCCTCTTCCTCTCCTCCCATCCCCTCTTCCTCTCCTCACATCCCCTCTTCCTCTCCTCCCATCCCCTCTCCTCTCCTCCCATCCCCTCCCCTCTCATCCCCTCTTCCTCTCCTCTCCTCTCCGTTCATGATAACAGACGCATGTATTGGCCATAAATGCGTCCACGTGTCGTTGGAGACTTTATTCTGTATTTAATGTAAATCCTCAGATTTCACTCCAGAGCTCTGAACGCCTCGCTCTGATCAATACGTGTCATAACTTGAACTCTCACGGCATCCCGTCCTTCAGATGGACCTGATGTCTGTCCCCTGCACGCGCTTCACTAAGTAAATACACGTTCAATAAAACGTATATCATTATTTTATCTCTGACTTCTTTATATTTACGAGCCACAATCTGATTATTGTATTTATTTGACTAAATTACTAATAACTTTGACCTAATGAATCAGAAGGTTGACTTTATTACTCAGACTTATCTCTAAAGAAATATATTATTGACGAAATCTCTAACATTTCGGACCTGAAACTCACATCGCTAATTGATTTAATACTTAAAGATTTCTCACATTTATGAATAAGTATATTGTCATGTTCTCTGTATAATTGTGTCTTTATGAAACAAACATTACATCATAACTGCTGTGGAACAAAAGGGACGTATTTCAAAATAAAACATGTTTAATATCTGCTGAAACTGATTTTCAAAATAAATCTTCCTGTTTTAAAGCCACGTGTTAAACCGAGTAATAAAAACGTTTCTCTGTCGCTGAGCGGATCTCCCCAACATGCTCTCAATGCGTGTTTTCGGGCGCGTCGCCGGTACTTCCTGTTTTGTCGTCCGGTGCTTAGACGTGTCGCCGCGCGCAGATTAAGCTTTGTACTTCATTTGTCATGTCAACTTATCAGTAAAAACAAAAACAAAAAAATGTCTGTTGTCGACTCTGTTTGTTCATGTGTTAGCATTTTCCCATTGAAACCAATTCACAGGATGACTCGACAGAATCTGAGTGCTACTAACTATAGTTCCTGTGTTAGCATCGTTAGCATTTTCCCATTGACACCAATACACTATGAAGCTAATTCACAGGATGACTCGACAGAATCTGAGTGCTACTAACTATAGTTCCTGTGTTAGCATCGTTAGGCATTTTCCCATGGACACCAATACCACTATGAAAGCTAATTCACAGGAACTTGACAGGAATCTGAGTGCTACTAACTCTAGTTCCTTGTGTTAGCCCGTTAGCATTTTCCAATTTGAAACCAATACACTATGAAGCTAATTCACAGTATGATGACAGAATCTGGTGCCACGTAAACTTTAGTTTTCCTGTTTAGCATCGTTAGCAATTTTGCCCATTGACACCATACACTAGTGAAGCAATTCACAGATGACTCGACAGAATCTGAGTGCTACTAACGTATGTTCCTGTGTTAGCATCGTTAGCATTATTCCCATTGAAACCAATTACACTATGAAGCCTCAAAACCAATTCACAGGATGACTCGACAGAATCTGAGTGCGACTAACTCTAGTTCCTGTGTTAGCATCGTTAGCATTTTCCCATTGACACCAATACACTATGAAGCTAATTCACAGGATGACTCGACAGAATCTGAGTGCTACTAACTCTAGTTCCTGTGTTAGCATCAGTGGCGAACCGTCAGGGCCTTCAAGGTATTCAGAGAACACCCTGGAACACTCAGATAAAACAAATAAAAAATCGATTTAATTATATAAATAAAATGAATAAATGAGAATCGTATGTGTCTACAGAAGGTCCAGTTGTGTTAGACACGGTTCGCCACTGGTTAGCATCGTTAGCATTTTCCCATTGAAACCAATACACTATGAAGCTAATTCACAGGATGACTCGACAGAATCTGAGTGCTACTAACTCTAGTTCCTGTGTTAGCATCTTCCCATTGAAACCAATTCACAGGATGACTCGACAGAATCTGAGTGCGACTAACTCTAGTTCCTGTGTTAGCATCGTTAGCATTTTCCCATTGACACCAATACACTATGAAGCTAATTCACAGGATGACTCGAACAGAATCTGAGTGCTATTAAACTCCTAGTTCCGTGTTAGCATCGTTAGCATTTTCCCATTGAAACCAATACACTATGAAGCTAATTCACAGGATGACTCGACAGAATCTGAGTGCTACTAACTCTAGTTCCTGTGTTAGCATCAGTGGCGAACCGTCAGGGCCTTCAAGGTATTCAGAGAACATCCTGGAACACTCAGATAAAACAAATAAAAAATCGATTTAATTATATAAATACAATGTAATAAAATAAGAATCGTATGTGTCTACAGAAGGTCCAGTTGTGATAGACACGGTTCGCCACTGGTTAGCATCGTTAGCATGTTCTCCGTGAAACCAATACAACACGAAGCTAATTCACAGGATGACTCGACAGAATCTGAGTGCTACTAACTATAGTTCCTGTGTTAGCATCGTTAGCATTTTCCCATTGAAACCAATACACTATGAAGCTAATTCACAGGATGACTCGACAGAATCTGAGTGCTCTACCACTCTAGTTCCTGTGTTAGCATCGTTAGCATTTTCCCATTGACACCAATACACTATGAAGCTAATTCACAGGATGACTCGACAGAATCTGAGTGCTAGTAACTATAGTTCCTGTGTTAGCATCAGTGGCGAACCGTCAGGGCCTTCAAGGTATTCAGATAAAACAAACAAAAAATCGATTTAATTATATAAATAAAATGAATAAATGAGAATCGTATGTGTCTACAGAAGGTCCAGTTGTGTGAGACACGGTTCGCCACTGGTTAGCATCGTTAGCATTTTCTCCGTGAAACCAATACAACACGAAGCTAATTCACAGGATATAAATCAGAGGAGAGCTGGAGGAGTCCCCATGCTGCTTTAATGGTTTAGTGGTAAAAACAAATAACAGAAAACATTTTCATTCAGGATAAATGCACTTAAAAGAGTTTTCACATTGAAATTCTTGAATGTTTTCGAGCTGATGAAAGGAAGATAAAAGGCAATGAAGGGTTTTTAGAAACAGAGACGAGTTTTAACTGGTTTCCTCTCCGGTACAGAAGCTCCACCATTAAAGGAGCTAGTATTTAAATGCATGTTGGGCTTTATGTGCCTTTAGTCAAGGTGGAAAACAAAGAAATAAGATACTGGAATTTAGAAAAATCAGTCAAGCTTTGAGAGAAACTTCAATTACTGTTGATATAAATAATAATAGTCCAGGTGAGAGGAAGAGGTTGAAACTCAGCCCTGAAGCGGTCAGATATAAAAGCACTTCGTCTCCGGTTGCATTGATAAGAGTCGTGTACCTCCTGTACGTCTCAAGGCATCTCATTTTACATTAAACGGTTCATTTACATACATACATATTCACACAGGAACAGAACGAGAGAGGGTAGTTGCTATTTAAGTTGCTTATCTGGTAAACTTTAGTCACAGCTGCGTCTTTGTAAAGCGCGGTGGTGTATAAAGTAGCGGCTAACAGGTAGCGGGCTAACGGTTAGCAGACGGTAACATGGTTTCACAATAAAAGATCTGTGCTTCTCCTTCAATAGTGCTCAAAACACACAAAAACAACTGTACATAAAATAATTATGGTAACACCAGGTAGTGACATTATTCCAGCCTTTGTGTCTTTACAATTTGCTAATTTTCACCACAGTGCTAACAGAAAAAGACTGAACAGTTAATTGTTCGTTAGCCAACTAGCTTGCTAGGTTTGTCACTACATGGCTAACCTAGCTAGCCTGTCGACTCTAGCTCGTTAGCTACAACTACTAGCTCTTCTAAAACATAAGATGAATATGCTTAAAAAGATTTATAAAGATAACATTTGATTGTGAAAAATATTACAAGCTAGTATCATTTAAGCTGAGTCACTGTCATGCTAATGGCTAACAATAAGTAGCAGTCCTGGTATAGTGATTTCAAATTAGGTTTAGTTGTAGTGAAAACAGTCGATAATAAAGTTATATATTGTAACACTGCTGCTGTAAACTGAACAATAGTTACTGCTCGTGTCCAACAGTTAGTTCGAAGGCTAGTTGGCCGTCCCAGTGTCTGTCTGCCTCCGTTAGCATTATTAATAAAACATAAAACACTTGTATGAAATGAAACAGGAACTCAGCTAAAGTGTTTGCTAGTATGTACTCGTGTTAGCAGAAGAAGGAGAGCTCTTAGCAGGCTACTTAATGCTAGCTAGCTCATTAATAGCTGGCGAACAAAGTTGTTCATCATCAACTGTAGCTACAATGTTGGGTACAAGAGCATTGACTTGCTAACTAGCTTTTGATTTCCAGCTCGTGTTTAAACAAACTGATGCTAACTAAGCTAACCCTAATGTCCACGATGTTAGTAAACTGATGTCTACATTCGCAAATACATACTTGAATCTGATTTCTTACAGAAAATAAACCCAGTTTTTATGTTAAAGTGTGATAGACTGGAATAAAGCCATTAATAGTGTCACCAACATTGGTTACAACTTCATTATATACGTGTTAAAGTCGCTCAGCAATACTAAGAACACAGTCTGAGAAAAAACATTTGTTTAGTGGATTGTTATAATATAAAAAAACATTCACATATTCAGGAAACGCGTCTCCTCAAAGAAAAAATAAAGTTCTGTCAAACAGAGTCTCTGCTTCAGCCGGAGGAATGTTTCTAATCAGCCATCGTTAAATATGCAAATATATCGTTAACAGACAGGTAACTAACACATTAACTCGAGAGTTATACACAGATATCCAGTTAGTGGAGAGGAACATGTTCTTGCATAAATCTGTTGAAAAGAATTGTTTCAGACGCCATTTTGGCTCTGAAATGTGCGGGACTGTTCTTTGACTTGACTTTGTGTTAGCGTTAGCATCCTTTATCAAGTCGTGAATGGAACAAATGTACACGGACCACGAGGAAAGAAATAGAAATTAATCAAAGACGCTCCTGCAGAGAAACTGATGACGCACACGTCTCTGTTTTTCACCAGACACTCGTCACGTTTTCGAGTCACGACATTAGGAAAGGTAGCGGTTAGCACTGTACACAAATGTTATTTAAATAAAGATGTAAAGGTCCGTTAAATCTCAACATTAAATGAAGCAAACTATTCACAAGATCATTGTGTGCGTTGGGTTTAACAAAGACAGCAGAGTTCTAGTGTTAGCATGTTAGCATGTTAGCCGTTATCCTAGGCTGGAACGTCTCCCACAGATATCAGTGGGCTAACCCTAACGTTTAAATGATGTTCATGTTTGTTGAAATATTTCTAAAAGTCACGCTATTGGAGCCAAACACCGGAGCACTTTAGCCTACGTGCCGCGCGGCATTTAGCATACCAACGATAGCATGCATGCTCACAGTTAGCAAGGTTACGTGCCAACACTTAGCGAACGGCATGCTTGAACCGCCATGTGACTTTTACGCTAGATGAGTCAATGTTCTTAAAGTTTGCACAAAAGTAAAGAACTGGAATGATCTTCCAGCTGGAACTGGTTTATGTGTTCAGAAACAGCTGTGATGAATGTCTGGTGAAAACATTCGGTCTCTCTGAACACCGGAGGACACGTTGGCTTCTCTGCACACGTTCTCACAACTCTCCCAAACACACTTCTTTATTCAGAGACAGTTTGATATTTAGGATTCATTACAATTTATGATTTGGTCTTTGAAGTGTCCGAACACGTCACAAATGAGAAGAAAGTGAAGTGAGCGTTTCAGTCCGATCAGCAGCTCGAGTGCTGCTGGAACAGGTGCTGCTTCAGAGGGGAATCCAGGTAGCGTTAAAGTCCCGGACGCTCCCAGCTGCTCATGAACGCAACACGACAAATCCACTGATCGCCGTTACAATAAAGACTTGAGACAGACGAGATGAAACAGAGAAGATCAGCGGTTGCCGTTGGTGACGTACTGGAAGGAGTCGTAGAGCTTGGTGGTGATGGACCTCATGGACCCGTCCACCAGAACACACACACAGATCAGAGGTCGCTGGTGACGTACTGGAAGGAGTCGTAGAGCTGGGTGGTGATGGACCTCATGGACCCGTCCACCAGAACACACCGTCTCTCACACACACAGATCAGAGGTCACAGGTCACATGATGCCGTTGGTGACGTACTGGAAGGAGTCGTACAGCTTGGTGGTGATGGACCTCATGGACCCGTCCACCAGCTGCTCCACCAGAACCTGCAGCTGCTCCTCCGTCAGAGACATGTGGAACCGCTCCTTCAGACCCCGGATGGTGCTGGACCCGTGGAAGCACGCCAGGTGAGAGCCTGAGGAGACAGGTGAGGAGACAGGTGAGAGCCTGAGGAGACAGGTGAGGAGACAGGTGAGAGCCTGAGAAGACAGGTGAGAGTTGAAGGGAGACAGTGAGACCTTGAGAGACGCCTGAGGAGGACCAGGTGAGAGCCTGAGGAGACAGGTGACAGCCTGAGGAGGCAGTGAGGATGCACAGGTGAGACGCCTGAGAGGCAGGTGAAGCCGAGGAGGCAAGGGTGAGGACAGGTGAGGGGCCTGAGGAGACAAGCGTGAGGAGAGACTTGGTGAGATCTGAGGAGACAGTTGAGGAGACTGGTGAGAGCCTGAGGAGGCAGCGTGAGAGAGCCTGAGGAACAAGGTGAGGAGACTTGAGGAACAAGCGTTGAGAGCCATGAGGAGCAGGTTGAGACCAGAGGAGGGCAGCAGGTGAGAGCCTGAGGGAGCAGGAGGAGACTGGGGGTAGAGGGACAGTTGAAGCCAGAGGAGACAGTGAGAGAGGACTGGGGGAGACAGGTGAGAGCCAAGGAAACAGGTGAGGAGACTTGGGAGACTGGGGAGACAGGTGAGAGCTGAGGAGACAGGTGAGAGGACTGGGGAAGGACAGGTGAGAGCCTGAGGAGGACAGGTGGAGAGCCTGAGGAGACAGTAGAGGAGCCTGAGAACAGTGAGAGCCTGAGGAGGCAGTGAGGAACACGGTTGAGAGACAGGTGACGAGCCTGAGGAGACAGTTGAGAGTGAGGAGGCAGGTGAAGCCTGAATGAGGCCAGGTTGTGAGGAACAGTGAGGCCTGAGGGACAGGTGAGAGCCTGAGGAGGGCAGGTTGAAGGAGACAGGGTGAAGAGCCTGAGGAGACAGGTGAGAGCTGAGGAGAGCAGGTTGGAGAAGCCTGAGGAGACAGTGAGAGCGTGAGAGACAGGTGAGAGCTTGAGGAGACAGGTGAGGAGACAGGTGAGAGCCTGAGGAGACAGGTGAGGAGACTGGGGAGGCAGGTGAGAGCCTGAGGAGACAGGTGTACAGGTACAATATTACTTTTTTAAGGACTTTTACGACATAACTTTTTTTTATGACATACGATAGCATGAATTCTTCCCGGCATGCGATCCCATGACTTCTCTGCGTCTCATTAGGATAAACTATGATATCTTTGTAAACATGGGACTGTTACCCTGCTGCATGATCTCCACGATCTGCAGAACCTTCTCCATGTGTTTCCGAGCCGCGATGAGACCCTGCAGCATCAGCATCTTGTAGTAGATGAACATGTCTCCGTCCAGACCCCCCATCACCTGAAACGCATGGCAGCCATTCAACAAATCAGGGCGTGGCATTCAGAAGGAACTCAGAGATCCAGTTCTCTCTCATCACGTGCTCAGCGGCTACAGGCCCCTACAGGCCCCTACAGGCCCCTACAGGCCCCTACAGGCCCCTACAGGCCTCTACAGGCCCCTACAGGCCCCTACAGGCCCCTACAGGCCTCTACAGGCCCCTACAGGCCTCTACAGGCCTCTACAGGCCCCTACAGGCCCCTACAGGCC
>RQJG01062881.1:0-28452 GCA_009756435.1 Chionodraco myersi
AGAAGTAGAAAGTACAGGTATTTGTGTTCAACATTTAAGAAGTAGAAAGTACAGGTATTTGTGTTCAACATGTAAGAAGTAGAAAGTACAGGTATTTGGGTTCAACATGTAAGAAGTAGAAAGTACAGGTATTTGTGTTCAACATGTAAGAAGTAGAAAGTACAGGTATTTGTGCTTCAAATGAGAGAAGTAGAAAGTACAGGTATTTGAGTTCAACATGAGAGAAGTAGAAAGTACAGGTATTTGTGTTCAAAATGTAAGAAGTAGAAAGTACAGGTATTTGTGTTCAAAATGTAAGAAGTAGAAAGTACAGGTATTTGTGTTCAACATGAGAGAAGTAGAAAGTACAGGTATTTGGGTTCAACATGTAAGAAGTCAAAGTACAGGTATTTGAGTTCAACATGTGAGAAGTAGAAAGTACAGGTATTTGAGTTCAACATGTAAGAAGTAGAAAGTACAGGTATTTGTGTTCAACATGTAAGAAGTAGAAAGTACAGGTATTTGGGTTCAACATGTAAGAAGTAGAAAGTACAGGTATTTGGGTTCAACATGTAAGAAGTAAAAGTAAAAAGTCATCAGAAAAACAAGTAGTGGAATAAAGTACTGATACCAGAAAAAGTAGTACTTGTACTCCACTACTTCCCACCTCTGTCTAAATACATTAAAGTACTTCCTGATTTTCCCTCCAGGTGACAGCGGGCAGCTTGGCGGTCTACCTGTCGAGGGATCAGGAGGTTTGGCTGGAGACTAAAGACTACAGAGGGATGACAGGAAAACAGCAAGGATACAGCATCTTCTCCGGCTTCCTGCTGCACTCCCACTGACCTGCAGGACGGACATACAAACAGCCCTCCTCATTATTAACAGATTTAAACTCCAAGGCTGAAACGTGATGCATTTTCAAGTCTAATGTCTATCCTATTTGAAATAAAAGAACATATTTGACATTTGCCCGCTTCCTTTTCTTTAATCTATAGTCCCGATATGGTTAAAAACAATGTATCAGATTGTCAATTGAAACTTGCGCAAAAAGAAAACATAACATTTACAAAATGCAAGAAATTTAAAGAGGATCTGAGAATGAAGAATTGGTATATTTGACAGGATGTCACTATAATACATTTACTGTAGATCAGCTCTTTGTCGATGGGCACGTTGACAACATTTCATATTTTGTGGAACAGATACTGACATGTAGATTCGGGTAAAGAGCCTTAAAAAACACTGCCAGTAAAACAGAGATAGAAACAGGAAGTTCAGATTAAAAATCAGAACAAAATATTAATCTGAGAACATGTTTTTTAATCAGAAAGATTCAACAATGCTGCATCATCACTTCTTCATCATGGGAGACTTTCCTGACTTCTTGTTTAAGTGTTTCACTTCCTCTGATGGATGATTTGCTTTGTCAGACAAATTAAATATGTGTAATTACAGGTTAACAGGAACAGAAAGTGAAGTTTAAACAAAAATACAGCAAATTTAGCGAGTTGTGATATGAACTCCACCTTAACCAGCTACAATATACACATATATCTTAAAGCATGAACACTACTAGTGGAATAATAATAATGTAACCCTTTAACTTGCCATTAGGTAGCCTATATTTACACTGTGCTATATGAGGTTGCGCTAGACTTTTTCGCTGTCCGTCATTTTGACGGACAGGATCGTAAAACTTCTGTCAAAATCCAGAATTACCCGTCGGCCTTTACACAACTCTGACGGGGGGGAAGCATGCTCGTGAACTGTCAACGGGGGGGGAGGGGGGGACAGTTCACATGTGCCGTGTTATGCATGGCTGCTGCACCTCGCGGGAGCGTGCACAGCGTAAAGCCAAAACTCACAAAAAATGCCCTTTTGGAGGGCACGCATAACACGGCATAACACCGGAGCCTCGCTGCGGGGAAACTGTGGCGCTGTTCCGAGTTTGTTCTAATCTGTCAAAACGACGGACTGCTTTCAGATTTGTCCGTCATTGTTAAAAAAAATCCGTCATAGACGGAAAATATTCGGTTTTCATTATGTTTTGAAATGCATATTTTACAACATATTTCTTGTGTGAAATATACTAATCTTCAAAGTATTACACACTTCAGAAACATTTGTGTCAGTGAAAAGTATATTACCTAAAAAACTGTGGAGTATGAAATACGCAAATACTGTACCTGAAACTTACATATATATGAACTTTTTGTAATTGTATTACTAGAAGTATAGCATCCTAAAAAAATATAAATTCCAACAGAGCATGCGCCATTGAACTGTTTCACTTCCTGTTTATTTCTCCGGACTGAAGCTGAAACATCTCCGCTCTCCGTCAGCGTATCACTCCACCACAAGACGAGGGACTGCTTTATCTACAAATGGTGAGACTTTTGCGTTCTATAAAATAAAATAAAAACATTTGCATGTAGACATAGAGCGAGAAAATCACTTATTCGGACAGCAGCATTGGTGATAGAGAAGTGGACAGTTTTAGGTCATGGTATTTTGAACAAAGTATTATTTGTTTTGTTGTAGAAGCAGATTTAGGACCGTTGTCTATGTCTTATCTAGTATTAATCTAATTTGTACCATATGAAGAAATCTATTTTCTTTAGCAATTAATTTATTTTAAAATTACATTCATGATATCTTGTGGGCACTTCAGATACCCAAATGTAATTGCACGACCACACAAATATGTAATTGTTAAATATCAGGTTTTGACCCCAAATAACAACTTGAGGTCACTTATTTCACAACGTGTGGGATGTTGGCACTTCAGATACCCAAATCTAATGTCAAAACCACTGAAAAAATATTTTCATTACACGTTCCCATATTTTCGGTAGTCCTCCTAAGTAGCAAAAACAAGTGTGTGTGTGTGTGTGTGTGTTCTGTTCAGGCCCCCCGGTGGCTGAGCTGCGGTACTGCAGTGTTTCTGCTCCTGCTCCACATCTCTCTGGTCGTCTCACAGTCCTGCTCCAATGGGATCCCGGGGATACCGGGCAGCCATGGGCCCAACGGCATGGACGGGCCAATGGGAGCAAAGGGAAATGCTGGTGAGCTGAGACAGAGACTTCAGAAACATTTGATGTTAATTATTGTTTTTCTTCTGGAGATCTGACTGTATACGTTTACTGAAATGTTTTCTTAAATTTTACTGAGCTGGTACATTTTCACTCATTGTTTTAAAATTTGACAAATAAACTTTATATTTCAGTTGCAATTTGGGAGAGATTTAAACAAATGACTTTTCAGTATATTAAAGTTTTCTGGAAAAAATTAAGAATATTTTTCAATATCTTTTTTTTTTTCTCACATTTTTATTGCTAAATGTTTCTCAAAAAAAACACAAGTATTTTGACTGAATAAAGCCTTGAAATTTGAATCTTGACCGATATTTCTCTGGATGATCAGGTGAGGCAGGACAGCCTATAAGGGGCCAGAAGGGGTTCCTGGGTCTCGGGGGCCCCCCAGGACGCCCCGGCCTGAAGGGGGACGCGGGTCTTCCTGGACATTCCGGAAACCCAGGCCGACACGGGGAGAAAGGAAGACCCTTCAACCCTTCCAACCAGCAGATATCTTTCTTCTCCTACAAACGGGTGATATCTCAAACTCCAGAACTCGACAATACCATCGACTTCAACCGGTCAGTGCTGCTAACGTTTACATTCAGGGAAATAAATGTTATGTAATGTAATTATAGTGAAACAAGTTTATGAGGCAGACTGTGATTAATAGTTTTTATTCGCTTAAAGGCCACCTGTTTAACTAAAGTAACTAAATAAATAATAAATGTGTAAAGGATACAAAGAGTGGTAAAATCCTTAATAGGACAATTTAACAGTTAAACTCTTCCCACAGCCAGATTTTGCCTGAGCTGGATGAGCAGTTTCGTGGAGAGGAATTGAACAACGGGACGTTCACATGCGCCATCAAAGGAATCTATTTCTTCAGTTATCACTTTTCAGCAAAGAGCAGAGTGAGTTCTTTTGATTTGCTTCATTTTGTCCTCAAGAGCCGCGAAAGTGAAAAACACTTACATTTTAAAGTTGTAGTACTTTTTCTTTTTCATACTTCTTCATTACTGATTTTTATACTTTCAATCCACTATATTATGGTTGCCAATATTTTAGGTTTAGGTCCTACCGTGGCTCTATTTCTGCAATGTTTTGAGTACTTGGTCCAACTCTATCCTATTATAATTGGTTAAAATCGATATAAGGTCCTGACATCCTTGAATAATCTGTGTCATGTTAAAGAGCACTCTTTATCCACCCATTGTTGCACACTTTAAAGGTCTCCTATAATGCAAAATGCACTTTATGATGTCTTTTATACATCGATATGTGTCCCGGTGTGTCAGGGAACTCACAAAGTGTCAGAAAATAAAACCCTCTCTCTTTTCCTCCGTACCCAAATCTCTAAAAACGGGGCTACAACGGAGCTGATCCAGATTTGCGTCCGATATGATGTAATATCTGAAATGTAGGCTGGCTTTAAACCCACGGGCCTATCAGGAACGCTGCTATCAAAAACAATGCACCCAATTTAACTTAGGATAATGTATATGAGAAGGCTTTGTTTTGTCTTCCACCACTTGATGATCACTTGTAGGTGTGTGTGAAAATGATGAAGAACAGTGAGGATCACATGACGCTGTGCGACACGTCCGAGGGTTTCCTGGTGACCTCCGGCTCTGCGGTGCTCGACCTGAAGGTCGGAGACACCGTGTCTCTGCAGGCGACCAGGTACAACAGCTTGGTGACGAAGATGGACAGCACCAGCCACACCTTCACCGGATTCCTGATCTCCCCCACCGGCATCTGAGCCACAACATTTATAAAATATCAAACTTCTAATAGAGGACATTTACAGCTATTACATGAAATGTGTGCAAAGATCAGCAGAATTAATAAAGACACTGTTGCTTTAAAGAATGTTTTTGTGTGTGTGTTTTAGCACTTAACTACAAATGATGTGTGTTGTTGTTGTAATACCCGTTGGATCTTCCTTTCTAATAGCTAAAGGTACAATCTTCCATCATTTCCTACATTTTCATGATTTTAAGGGGTTACAGTTGGTCTATATTTTGTATTAATTTCTAAGGAGAAAAGTCGATTAAATTATACTTTTTAGAATTTGGTTTACTATTCTACAAATAAATGTTATAATTATATCACATATAAGAACGTTTTAAAGACCTGAACACAAGCTTTATATTTACAGAGCCTTGTCCTGCATTAGAAAAATATGTGGTTAAAAAGTAAAATAAACACTTTATTTTGTAAATAAATAAAACAGGCAGAAGCGTAAGGAGGATACGACAGATCAGTGATAAAATATTTATTGTTGTGGTGTGTAGCATTTCCTCGAGTGGCTCACTAATTAAAAACTCTGAGGGATCAGGTGTTCTTCTCTCTGACTGATTCGAGGCCAGCAGCTCGTTCATTATCCATCACACAGGATCAGGTGAGAGGACGTTTAAACTTACAGCCGTGTGGTCGAACACAAACACAAACAGGAAGTAGAGGATCGTCTCTACCACAAGGATATGTAATTGTTAAGTTGTTAACAGTAGTCTTTTTGAATCGTATCAATCATACATCAAATAAATAATCTTATGAAGTTTAAAAAGCTTGGTAAAACAAACAAGAAAACTGTTGAATGTTAGTACAATTTTAATATACTGTAGCTGAAAAAGCCTACTTCATTAATTCTATAGTCATTTTATTTAAAAAGTCAGGATTTTTCTGACATGCTAAACTTCATTTGGAAACCCAAATAGAGGCTTTATATTCATTTTATGAAACCGTACTTTAAAGCAGGGTTGGTCTTTATTTACCTTTTCAGTCATTCAAAAGCATATACAGCATAGCTAGCATAGCATAACAGTGCTAACGTTAGATAATAATGTGCTAACATACTCTGCTAACGTTTGCCCCAAAAGTTTGTAGGTATTAAAAGTCTTCACCTAACCTCTCTGGGTATTTCAACTAACTTAAAATCTGCAAAACAAGGAGTAAGGAAGGAGGGAGATGTAATTGTCGGACCCTCAGTGCTGACTAATGCTGTGTTATGATTGGCCAGTCTGCATTCGAGGGGCGGGACTTAATGGAAGGTCAATTCTCACAGATAACATGCAATTTAGCCCCGAAGAACATGCCATGATCTTGAAATGGCTAACAATACCCCAAATCCCAAAATGATATGAACTGTGGGAACATGGGGTTTATAACATAAAAGCATGTCCTCTCTCATTAAAGAGCGCCCCCTGGTGTCTGGAGGCTGAACTTCAGCCCAGTGAGTCGCTGGCTGACGGGCTGCTGAACACACCGTTCCTGGCGTAGAAGGTGCTCTTCACCACGGAGGATTTGGCGCGGGATGGAGTTTTGTAATCCAGAGTGTAGTCGCCTGCAGGAAGTCAGACAGCGTTAATGTGGAGGGAATATCTAAGAGGATACAGAGAAAATGTGGTGACCGCTCGATATAAACACTGCCATGTTTTTCATTCTTACCCTGTTGCTGTTTAAACTCCTGAGTTTCCCCACAGGGATTAATAAAGCTCCATTTGATCTTATCTTATCCTAATATGTGTTCCTAAGTTTAATGTATATTGGTTTCAACTCAACCACAGATATAAACTTAGATTTGGACAGTTTCATCCAAAATGTGACAGACTAGTTTTTAATCTGGAGCATCAATATGTTTTTTAAATGTCTTTCATTGAACAATATCTTTACATGCATTTTCTCTTCAACCCTCCTTCTGAGGAATAAGCAAATTCCCGGAAAGTGTGCCAGGGTTTGGAGCAACATTTTCATAGTGGTCAAACTGTCAGAATAACAACTACTGAATTTCCCCACGTGGATTAATAAAGGTCCATCTTATCTCATCTTACTTTGACGGTCATTTGATGCCATAGAGCACATGCTTTTTGGGGCTGTCCCTTCCCTGTATTGTGTCATAAAGGCGTGTGTGCATGTAAATGGAGTGCAAAGGCTAAAGTCATACTGTATCAGACATTGATATACACCTGAACATCAGCAGGATATGTCCTCTTTAACTCACCCAGCCTCCAGCCGTACTCCCAGGACGAGAGCAGAGGAAAGTCAAACTTCTCCTCGGGTCGGATGTTCCCTCGTCTCTGCAGGTACAGGCGGCGCCCTTTACCCTGCGGAGGACACCAACGTTACAGAATAACACAAACTAACCATCTATTTTATTTGTATTTACTTGCACTATTTTATCTGTTTTATTTGTTTGATGTCCTATATACAGTATATGTTGCACTGTTTGAGGATTTTCATTGACATATCTACACTGTAGCTAATGTACAAATGACAATAAAGCCTTGAATCTTGAATCCCTGTGTCCTGCAAGGTCAAATGACAGTTTCTCTCCATGGAGCACGGTTGATTTGAATAGAGCATACAGTAGATAACAAAGTCCATTATGTTAAGGTAAAGAGGGGAACATTTCCTATAAGTACAACGTTCACTTGAACTGCTTTAGGAGTCTAAATATACCCACAGCAGAACATGGCTCAACCTCATACACTGACTATGGAGAAAAACCCAATTTTACCACTCTTGAAACACCCAAACTTTTATTCATACGTGGTGTGATGAGTCCTGGTAGAGAGCGTTTCTGGTCTTTGGAGAGACTGGCCTCATGAGGGGGGAGACATTGGGAAGACCCACCCCCTCCGGAGAGATCTCAGGAGGAGGGAGATGAGGAGGAGGAGGAAGAGGAGGAAGAGGAGGAAGGTCGCTCTGCTTCTTGCTTGTCCTGGTGACAGGAGGCAGGACAGCCCTAGTAAATGAAGCAGAAACACGAGAGGTTTAACCAAGAAGTGTCCATTATACTTACTTCTGCAATTAACAATGTTCAGGACTGGCCCACTAAAACATAAAACCCGAAAATGAGAAAGCATTTTAGCACTTTGGGTTCCTTTGTCTGAGCCTGAAATCAGGTCTGTGGTTAACACAGGCTGAAGAGATCTTTTGCAAAGTTTCCCAGTCACATCTCTACCTCTAAACTGTTTGAAAACCCAAAGCTTTATATCCATTTTATGAAACCATACTTTTTTAGTGAAACAGTTAACGATTTGATCTGTAAAGCAGAGTTGGACTTTACTTACCATATCAGTCATTACAAAGCATATACAGCATGTTTATACATTCAGTAGCTAGCATAGCATAAAAGTGCTAACGTTAGATCAGCCGTGTCAAACTCAATTTCATCGCGGGCCACATCAGCATTATGGTTGCACTCAAAGGGTCGGTTGTAAAATATATAAAAATACATATATAAATATTTAATATATATAAAATAATGTATACTATTACATTATTGCCTCTGCAGAAGTTATTATGGGATAGGGTAATAACTTTATAATTAACTACACCTGAAAGCAGAAGTCTAGGGCAAATAATTGGAAGTCTCTTCAGTGCTGATGTCACAAAATGTCTTTTAAAAAAAAATCAAGTTCTGGAAATGTAAAGAAAAATGAAATTTTGAAGCAAAAAAGTCAAATTCTGAGAAAAAAGTCAAATTCTGAACTAAATTCATATTTGAGATGCATTGTGGGATATGTAGTTTATGGGCAACGTGCTTCTGTAAATCGGCATGTAACCGTATAATAAACGTATAATATTCTTTAAGAGCTCTTGTGGGGCCGCATTAAATTAAGTCGCGGGCCAGATTTGGCCCCCGGGCCTTGAGTTTGACACCCCTGCGTTAGATAATAGTGTGCTAACATACGCTGCTAATGTTTGCCCCAGAAGTTTCGAGGTGTTAGAAACCTAGAAATCTTCATCCAACCTCTCTAAGTATCAAGTGACACTTTTACACAATGCTTAACTTCAACATTTGTTTTTCAATTACCCATGTTGAGCTCACTCAAAGATAAAACCCGAAAATGAAAAGAACATTTTAGCACTTTGGGTTCCTTTGTCTGAGCCTGAAATAAATTGTGGTTAACACGGGCTGAAGAGATTTGGAAAGTTTCCCAGTCACATCTCTGAATCCCATTCTGTGGATGAACCGGGGAGATGCTGCCTTCAGGCTCAACCTACTAAAATACTCCTCCATTGAAAAACACTAAAAACTATGTTCATAATGTTCCTGTATTTAAGTATGTGTAATGTGTTCTTGAGAGAGGTGGATCTTCACATTGTAGATTTGAGGAGTAATTCTGTTGTTGTATTTTATACTGATATTCATCAAATTGCACTGTACCTATGTAATAAACAATGTACCTATGTCCAACATTAACTAGATCAGTTTTACATAATTCAAAGCTCACTGCGTGTTGCCGGGCAGATTAGTCCCCTCGGTGCTGATGTGTTGGGGATCGTTGGAGGGGTACAGGTGGCTGTAGCGTTTCTTCCAGGACAAACGGGTCAACATCTCCTTCTGGATCTGCTCTCTGTAGCAGTTCTGGCTCTGTGTCGTCAGCATCTCCTGCCAGAAAGCTTCACTTAGCAACTCTGCGTGACATTTAGACACCATTTGATATCTACTTCCATCTTTATGAGACTACATTTAAAGGCGTGTTGGGATTGGCGGACATTGTTTACCAATCCCAACAACCCATGAATCCATCCATTACATTACATTACGTTGCTTATTAGACGCTTTTATCCAAAGCGACTTACATACTCAATACTGTGGGCAATCCCCACAGGAGCAATTTGGGGTGAAGTGTCCCAGGGACACAACGACATGCTGACTGCAGGGGGGTTCGAACCTGTGACCCTCTGATCCGAACACCTACGCACAACCCACTGCGCCGCACGCCTCCGTTCATATGCTCAATGCTTTTTTATTATAGTTTTCTTCAAATAGTTTTCTATCTCTGTTTTTAATTGTTGTTTTATTTTTATGTATGCACCACAACACCAAGTCAAATAGAGTGGTGCAGTGACGCGTCCTAAAACGCGGATATACAAAACAAAAAAAGCACTTTAAAGAGTTAGCTTAGTCAAACTCAATTTCTTAACCTGATAATAAACCTGATTCTGAGTCTGATTGGCCATGTCATCATCCTAACATTTAGATAACAGGATTGTTTTCTTTAAATCTAAAGTAAATTACATTAAATTATTAGTTAAAGGTGGGGTAGGTAATTTTGGAGAAACCAGCTCGAGTGCGCTAGAATTTGAAAATACACAGCCGGAACAAATCTGCCACTTCCTCACAGAGCCCCTCCTCCAACACACACGAACGCGCACATGACCAATGAGGGCACGAGGTCAGTCTGTGCCCAGATGGAAGGCTGACAGGCAGGTAGGCCATCCAGTTACTTTAGCCGGCTCAGATGATTGGTCGAGTTTTTTACAGCGCCACGGCTTCCACTGATGATATTTTTTATGGATTTGTTGTCAAAGCACTTCAGATATTCATTGCTATCGGGACGTTAAGAGCATTCCATGGAATATAACAAAAAGTGTATCTCGAGCCGGTTTCTCAAACTTACATACCCCACCTTTAAATAGAGATGACAAGAAAGCAATGTTTCAGAAACCAAACATAATATCTGAAGGTCTTCATCTTGTAATCTCATAAACAAGGGGATCTTTAGAAAACTAATACAACAAAAACGCCTTCACTGGAAAATAGCAAAAATAAACACACTGATCTCTTTCATGATTAAAGGAAAAATAAGTAAAATAAGCAAACACTTAACTAATGAAAACAGGTGTAGCGCTGCGGCTACAATCCCATTAAAGAACAATTTAATAAAATAAGTGTTAAATATCTTAATTTACCTCTGTTGTTCCTGCTGCTGAGCTGCTTCTCACGGAGGAAAAGAGAATAGGGTCAGATAACACACTGTAACGTAAGGAAACACACACACACACACACACACACACACACACACACACACACTCTGTAACCCTATCCCTTTGTCTATGCTTTGACCTTTGCTGCGCCCCCTGTGGCCACAAATGGCATCTATGCAATATTCAATATTATCATCACATAATTGATTATAAGAGAATCAGTATCTTATTTTACAAAGACTTAAAGCAATATGGCACCACTATTAAAAACATTAGGAATACAAAGGCAACTAAACGCAACTGTGTATCATTTCAAATATGTTATTTCAAATGATACTGTTTGCTTTTTTGTTTTCTTCTTTATTTGTATGTGTACCTGTGTACCCAAAGTAATGGAAAGTTAATTTACTCAAGGACTTTTCTTTGATACATCTTTGAGGTACATGACTTTACTTGAGTATATTATATAATAGTAGTAGAGTAAATATACTCATTTGTGGCCAGGTAAAGGACTAAAAGATATTTAGCTGGCCGTAAATAATGTTATCTTACCCTTTACCAGCTGCAACATTAACATAATAGACACATGAATGCATCAATAGTTATAAGACAGTCATATAATATATAATTAAGCAATAGCTCACGACAGGCCGTGGTATATGGTCATTATACCTAATTAAAAACAGCCATTGCTTTTATAAAACGGTTAACAAAGTATGGCAATATGAAATAAAAATACATGCTCCAATTTAAATATTTTTTTATAGTAAATAATGATGTTCAAAATAAAATAGTCCCTCCGTTGCCTTCTGCACGAAACATAGTGCGAGGTGGTTGCTATGCAACAACACTAACAGCTAGCGAACATATTAGACAGAGAGCGTTGATCGATTATTTTGCTATTTATTTTTATTCATTTGTATTTTGCCATTTATTGTGCACCCACTGAAAAACTGTCCAGCATCAGGAGCATGGCTTACGTGGTCACTTGTATAGGTTGAGGTTGTTCTAGGCCAGGGGTGCCAAACTCAAGGCCCGGGGGCCAAATCTGGCCCGCCACTTCATTTTATGTGGCCCACAAGAGCTTGCAAAGAATATATTAAGTTTATTATAATGTTACGTTCCGCTTTACAGGAGAACGTTGCCCATAAACTACATGTCCCACAATGCATCTCATTTTGTGACATGCACAATGAAGAGACTTGCAATGATTTGCCCTAGACTTCTGCTTTCAGACGTAGTTAATTATGAAGTTATTACCCTATCCGATAATAATCCAATGCAGAGGAAATATTGTTAAAATATAAATTATTTCATATTTATTATGTATATTTATCTATGTATATTTATATAGTCTTAAAGTTACCACCGGCCCTTTGAGTGCAACCATAATTCTAATGTGGCCCGCGATGAAATTGAGTTTGACACCCCTGGACTAGATCTAGGGCAGGGGTGGCCAACCTGCGGCTCTTTGCCCAGTTTCATGCGGCTCTTCAGTTCATATCGAATTTTATTATGTGTGAGTGTGGGTGAGAGACACGGACTCCTGACAGTTAAACCTGATATTTAGTAGGTCTGTTATTGAATGCTGATAATGCTGACGTAATTTGGCCGCTCAAAGTTGTTTGGGCTCGGATAAAATCACTCTGTTACTTTCGTCCGGCTCTCCCTACGTGTTATGGAGCTAATTTCCTGCCATAACTCCACAAACAAACTGAACAGGTGTTTACCACATTGTGTTTGTTAGTGAATCACGAGGCATTTGGAAAACCTGTTAAGTTTGTTTGTGGAGTTATGGCAGGAAATTAGCTCCATACCTGTTGACACGGACAATGTGAGCAAACTAGTGCCCACTGCCCACCAGCCACGCCCCAACATATGGGGTCATGTCGGCCAATCACAAAGCTTTGATGCGTTCAAGTGCATTATTCTGGCACAGGAAGATTATGTTATAGGACATTAACGATAAAACTGAATATTGTTGTTCTATTTTTAGACACATCTCGCGATCGACTGGTTGGGCACCCCTGATTTAGAGTCATTGCGTGCCTATTGATTTGAACACGATCCGTGTATCCATAATTTCCTGGTCTTCTCTAAAGAAGAGGGACCAATGGAAACGTTGTCATGTTGCCGTTGTTCAGCATGGAAACATTCATTAGCTAACAATGACATTATTGTTCTATTGATATAAAGGGAGGTCAGGTACTCTTTAAAGCAGCTGCTAGCTATGGGTACTTTTTACTGAAGTACACTTCAAAGCTCATACTTCCTTACTTTTACTTAAGTACAGAAGTTTAGTCAGTAGCCTACTTAGTATTTTAAACACGAGTATCTGTACTTCTACTCGAGTAAAGAATGTGTGGACTTTTGCCATCTCTGCTGCCGGTTAATGCAATAATCCACTTCAAGACACTGGTGCTGGCCTCGGTTAAACTCCAGCTCGTGCACTTCACTCGGCATCAGCCGATCAGATTGCTGCTCCATCACTGTGAATGGGACCCAGGTTCCCCCCAAAAACAATCAGGTTTATCATCAGGTAGGCTGACACGTACAGTAGGAGGAATTTAACTTGGTGTCGTGGTGCATACATCAAAAGTAAAACAAAAATAAAAAACACATAGAGAACTATTTTAAGAAAACTATAATGACATTAAAAATAATAAAAATATAGTCAAATAAAAGATAGCAGTATTTACATTGAAATAGAATGGAATAAAATATGTGCAGTAATAATAAAAAAAGACCTGATATTGTGTACATTGTGTGCATTAATGTAACGCATAGAGTCTGCGTTGTGGCTGAGGGAAAGTGTCAGTGGGAATGAATGGTGGAACGAGCTCCTCATTGACATCAGGACAGCAGGAACTCTGCATATCTTCCCTCACAAACTGAAAACTGTTTCCATTGTATCTTGGCAATTCTATTCCTGCATTAAAAAAAGCTCTTAAAAGAGTTATTTTAGGCTTGGGGTGTTAAACTCAATTTCTTAACCGGTTTTGATAGGCTAAAACATCGATTGTTTTAGCTGCAATGCATGTCGGGACATGGTGTTTATAAGATATGAAATCGGAAAAACATAAAATAAATAATACTTTATTCCGAGTGTTCTTGCTTTTCTCTTTGAAAGTCATCACATAACGGCATTGTAATACACGGTTCGGCTGCATTAAATATTACATATCTGCCGTAGATATGTATTTATAGAGCCCTGATCAGAAGACCTTTTGACAAACTGGAAGAGATGCCGCCAAAACTGAATACGTGACGTGGATCATAAATATATCAGCAATTAAAAAACATCTTCCATTTCTTTTCACACAATACGTCTCCTTGCAGTATCAACACTAATTCGGCTGACTTTTATATTTGATCCAATTGGTAGATAGGTTATATTTACGCCATAACGGTGCACAGCTGATAGAAAGGGATTTTTTTGTTGTTTTTAAAGATATTATTTACTACCTTTCCAACTCCTCATGCAGTTGACTGTTACAGGTCTATACAGGTTCATGGTGCAATGCATAAGCTTCACATCGAGAGACTGAAACTGTATTTTCCTTTACCGTTCTCTTTTAATTTCACAATAAAGTTAATAGTCATATTATGTTTGATATTATTATGTTTTATTAACTACACCACTGGTGTTTTAACCCACACCGCCTAGTGGTTAAAGCACGTTATTACATTTAGTTGTTGAATAAGTTTTATTTGATGAAAACATTTAAATATTATGAGTAGCCTACATACAACATTGAAAGTATCAAGAAGATACTGTAGTGATCTCTACAATAAAACAGCTAGTGGAGGACGTCCAAAGATATTAACAGGAGGATGTGCAAAACAGACACACTAATAAGGCTTTATCTAAACATTAAAGAATACTTTAAGTTAAGGTCTTCTTTTGAATAAGAAAAAAACGTTGGGGTTATCCACAGATAAATATGAAGTCTGACAAAGTACTTAACGTCCAATATATTGCATAGTTAATTTTGGCACTTGACAATCACCTTCCCTGAATTCGACTCAGGTGTAACTAAAGTCTGGTTGTTTATATTTCACATCATTAATCAGAATCTGCTGTAACAAAAACATTTCTCAACTTGGGATCAATAAAGTATATCTTATCTTATCTTAAGATGATCGATGGCTACTGCCATATTAGCAAAATGTGCCTCTGAACCTCGACAAGTGCATGTTTCAGGCTTATCAATGAACAACAGGAGGGGTCACAGACATAAGACCAGCTGTTAAATAAAGCTCTTCTGACCTTAGGTGTCATGTGGGTGTATTCTTTCACCCATTTATTAATTATATGTTTTAAATTTGATAACACCACTGTGTTTTGTATCCCCTAAACCTCTAGGGTAACTTACAGGATAGTTTTAAAATCTAAAAGTTAACCATATTGGCCTGAATATACGGAAGTTTTCACATGAAGAGTCCTAATGTTAAAAGCCTTTTTGCTTGTAAAAGTGAAAAACAAGATATGTTATGTAAATATGTATGGACCTATCATGCTATATTTGAAACATATATTGTAAGGTCATACCTATATAAAGTATATAAATATAGTTTTGTTTTCAAAACACCAAACAGATCCTGCATTTTAGCCATGCCTCATTTCGTTCTATTTGCTCTTTTCCAGCGCTGTTTTTGCAGGGGGCTGATTCTGTGAGCTGCAGCTGACTACGCCCCCCTGCAGGAGAGGGGAGCGTGCTTTGAGATCAGCTGCTGTGCTGCAGCGGGGAGAAGAGGGGGAGGAAAAGAGAGGCTCCGGTATTATTCTTATATGATTATATAGAGTAATTATTCATTTGTTTGAAAGCTCAATAAATAACAAAGAAGACCTTTGACCGGCACTTTTCTAATTTTGTCCGGAAGATTTAAACGTTAACGGACATGTTGACTGGCGGAAAAAAATCGAACTGAAACTCTGCCGCACGGTCCCCTCGTCCCTTGGAAGAGCCGGAGAGGAGGGTGTTTGTCATCTGCTGGTGGACTACCGGAGAGAATTACAGCGAGGGAGGGATTGCATTGAATTACAGCAGCGGGAGGAGCAAACGCTTGCCTCGGGGAGGGAGAAAAAGAGCCACAGCGGAGAATAAACAGAAGGGCAACCATGGGAAGTCTTCTTCGCTTCTTTTGTGACAGACTACAGCGCCACTTACAGGCCTGGCATATGTACTACAGCGTCTCCAGCGCTTTCGAGCGGTCTCTCATTCCCCTGATAGGTGGAGAGTTGCCCATATAGGCGGAGCACCCCTTTTCTGACGTCAGAAAACTTCAAATCTGTATCAGTGTGTATCAGCTCCATTGCCGCCCCATTTTTAGAGATTTGGATATGGAGGAAAAGAGAGAGGATTGTGTTTTCTGACACTTGGTGAGTTCCCTGACACACCGGGGACACATATTCATGTATAAAAGACGTATAAACGTGCATTTTGCATGATAGCTCCCCTTTAAGGTTAACTTCAACCTCCGGGGTGGCCTTACTATGGAGGAGTGTATTGAGCAGTGCCTATCTCCAGAAAGCACCTAAACGACGACATGCAGAGCTACGTGAAGAGCAGGTAGACCAACTGGAAAAGTACCACCATTCAAAAGCTTTCTGATGCGGGTCTTGAAACAAAGCAGAGAAATGATGACCGTTAGTGGCCACAGGTGCGAAAGCAACTGGAAGCCGAATCTCGGGGACCAGAGAAAGTGGAGCAATATTCTCGCCACGCCAAGCAACAGCCTAAAACAGGGGTGTCAAACTCTATTTCATCGCGGGCCACATTAGAATTATGGTTGCACCCAAAGGGTCGGTGGTAACTTTAAGACTATATAAATATACATAGATAAATATATATAATAAATATGAAATAATGTATATTTTTACAATATTTCCTCTGCATTGGATTATTATCGGATAGGGTAATAACTTCATAATTGTAGGTCCAAAACTGTTCCTGATTTATATTAATGACATTATCAACACCCCTGACATGTTAAAATTCCTTTTGTTTGCCGATGATACCACCATTCTCTGCTCCCATCATAATCTTGGTGATCTTGTTAAAATTGTTAATGCAGAATTATAAATACTATGTAACTGGTTTGCAGTTAATAAATTATCCCTTAATGTGGCCAAAATAAATTACATGTTATTCAATACAAAGTCTGAGAGTAGAAATGACTGCATTATACGGATTTGCAATACTGAGATAGAGAAAGTTGGTGCATGTACATTTTTAGGACTCATTGTTGATGACAAACTCAACTGGAAGCACCATATAAATTATGTACAGACTAAACTGTCAAAAACAAGGTATTTTGTATCGTACTAAGAACATTCTCCAGGAAAAAATACTCAGAACTCTTTATAACAGTCTATTTCTCCCTTACCTTTATTACTGCTCTGAAATATGAGGAAACACGTATCAACAAATCTACAAAAAATAATAACATCTAAAAAAAAAAGTATTACCAATCATCTGTGGTGTTGGTAAATATGAACACACAACTCCCATATTTAAAAAACTCAATCTATTCAAGTTAAGCTTAAAACAGTACTGATTATGCACAACATTTTCAATAACAAAATGCCTACTAACATTCAAAAGCAGTTCCAAACCACAGTCAGGAAATACCCACCCAGGCATCCTAACTGGTTGTGTAGCAAGCCCTGTAGAACAACCATCAAATCACACAGCTGATCCAGAATTGGAGTTAGAACGTGGAATGGACTTCACCCTGACCTCTCAAGTATTACTAGTCATCAACAATTCAAAACTAACAAATATTGGATATTCCCAGTATTACTTATAGATAAATGTAATTTTTTCTAGCCCTAATTTTTCTTTTCTTCCAGTTTTCATTAGTTTTATTTATTTATTTGTATTCCTTAATTTCTATACGTTTTTGACGAAATAAATGCCATTATTATATTGATGCTAATGATGATGCACGGGAGGGCTACTCCCCATAAGCTATGCTTCAGCCCTCCCGCTTCTACTAATTTTGTTCATTTGTGAGTATGAATTATACGTTTTTGTTTTTGTATGATTTTAGTAGAATAAATTAAAAAAATTAAAAAAATTAACTATGTCTGAAAGCAGAAGTCTGGGGAAAATCATTGCAAGTCTCTTCATTGCGCATGTCACAAAATGAGATGCTTTGTGGGACAGTTTATGGGCAACGTTCTCCTGTAAAGCGGCACGTAACATTATAATAAACTTATTATATACATTGCAAGCTCTTGTGGGCCACATAAAATGAAGTGGCGGGCTGGATTTTGATAGAGATTTTGAGGGACAACTGGTCCGCTTTCCAAATCTCCGCGCGTCCCTAACAAGCTGGTTATCATACAGGAAGGAATCCAGAACATACAAGTATCCGTTAAAACAATAATCTATTTTAATGGTAATATAACAATGCAATACAATCAATACATTACCATACAAAGCCATATCATATCATATGCGTAATATCAGGAGTATGCCTACTCCTGGCCCTTGTTCACGGGCTGCCACGACCTTCCGGTCCGGGCGGCGTGAGAAGAGAGAGAGAACAAAAAGCTGAATAGGCTTTCATATCAACAGAAACAGGAAGGGGTGGAGTTTACTCAACCTCCACACACACACACCCCCCCCACATTCCAGAGACCTCAGATGTGTCTTAAAGGATATTTAAGATAACACAAATATGTCATTTCTCATATCTCCAACTTCTAGTTACACAGAATACAAAGTAATTAAACCCACACATATACTATTCAAGATATGTAGACTTCCCTGAAACATGACATGCTAGAGATCTTAAGCAGAATATACTCTTCCCCCACCAAGCACCCTGTCATGCCTACACCTCCCCCACAGGGCAATAAAACCCTGTTTACTCTAAACAGCCCTTGTTTAGAGCCATTTTAGTCCTCACCTTTATGAAAGGATAAAACAGAGAAATCAATATAAAACACAAACACAAGTATTGTTTGAACAGTATTCACTTAACTGCTACTATTGATAATTACCAGAGAAACTCAAGGGACCTCTTTTAATATCTGGAAATTGCAACAAGACTTTCTGCCATTTCAAATGTAACCCACTTCTTAAATATCAGATGCTGCAATCCCCCTTTTGCACTCTTTTAAAAGAGTGCAACTTACACAAGGCACTTGAAACATATCTACTGTGTCTGTCCCCCAATATCGTATAAATCCATCAGAAACTGAGATCCAAAGTACTTGAAATCGTGAAGGAACAGAACATCACTTCCCATGGCAGTGAAGGAACCATGAGGGGGCAGCTGAGTGCTAAGAAGCAGTCTCCTGGTGGTGAATCATCAGCCCGCCTGCCCGCCCCCCCCCAAAGGAATAGCCCACAACGACAGCTGATAGGGAGGGGGAGATGCGGCTTTCCCTTCACGGGTGGAACTGATCAGAGAGAAGTAGACTCCTCTGCTGCCTCGACAAGTCCCCCAGCCCACTGCCAGCCGCTTCCAAGTCGTCTGCTGCATGGATGTCCTCGAGGTCCTTCTCCTCCAGTCCGCTGATGACAGCATCCGTGTCGACCTCCATGACGAGACCCAGATCCGTCTTGATGTCATCCCCTGGTCCTAGCAGGTGGTTTCCCCGCCGCACACTGGCTCCCGTGGTACGAGCTGTCCCCCTTTCCTCCTATGTGGACGGCCTGAGAGATCCGCTGGGTCACTCGGTCGGGGCCGGAGAGCCTGGGGTTGATCCACTTTGTCCTGATGACCTTCAGCCTCCTGCGTCTCGGGTCCCCCTTTTGGCGTCAACAACCTGTGTGGAGAAATCTGATACAAATCCCTCAAGCCTACGCTCCGGGCTCTGGGGCCCTCGGCTGTTTGACCCACCACTGCGTAGGCCACTTGGAGCCTGTTGGTGGGGTGTCTTAAAACAACAGACGTCTGTGAACAGGTTTTCTAAATTAATTGTGCAGCTTCAGAATCTTAATACTTGGACTGTGCCAACTAAATAAGAACCCCAACATCTTTAGGTAAACTAAATAACATATTTCAATAGCTCTCAATTTCTGACAAGCATCTGTGTTTATTTTTAAATGAAATCCTTGAGATCCCATTAAAAATCTAAATATGATTTGAACTGCTAATGTTTCTGGTAAAGAAACACACTAATGTTATGGATTCAAAAACAACCAAAATCACGATACTAACAAAGTGAATGGCTTCCTGGTGATACTGCTTCTACCCGTCAGTGCTTAGATATTATCCCGCTGAAAAAATGAATACAGAATTCCAACAAACTGTCATCAAATGTCTTTCTATTATAAATGTAGATGAAATGTATATCCCCATAATGACCTAAACAATAAAGTCTATGGCTTTTACTTCTTTACCAGACTAGTTACATGATGTTGTTTAAATTACATTGTGTCTCATTACATTACTATGTTTTAGCTTTAACTGTAAATATGTTCTTTCTACATTTCAAACCTCAGTTACTTTAATACCTGTTGAAACATTAGTTGAAACATTACTCACAGGTCAGCTTCTTCAGTATTCCATTCTGGACTTACATCTCTCTGGTAGCCCCTTGGCCACTGATTCTTTATCTGTGTTACCTGCTATAACTCAATCAATATTAGAGACATGTCAACATTCATCAAACAGTATCTTATCCCCAGATATGGAGCAGGTCAATTCTAAAACTGTCAATCAATGGTCAGATTGAACAATCGAGTTGGGGCAGCCGGTTCCTTTCAGTCCCTAAATGAAAAATGTACATTGTGAAGTTTACACTCCCCCTTTTTTACACATTAACTCATGTGTAAACAAAATCCTGTATGGGAAGAAAACCTTCAGGTCATAATGGATTATAAGACAATACCAAACATTTTTCCCAAATGTACATCCATCATTTCCACAGTAAACACTTCAGTGAAATGAAGTGTTTCTCTCCATCTTTCAGTCCTAAAAGAAACAGAATCTTCATGTTTTAGTTTGAGTTTCACATTCTGCAAACCACCACCTCCTGTGGGAGTGAAATATCAAGCAGATTAGAAACGGGTCACATGTGCGGTTTCCCCTTTTGTGGAATGTTAGGAAACCTCTCATTCCACATAGAGTCCCAGAAATAATGTGTTAGTCCAAAAACATGCTTGATTAGTCATTGTTTTAAATCATGCAGTTGCACTGATCAGATGCAGACATACACTCACTCACACTCACACCGTCAGGTTGTAAAGTCAAGTTTGGTCAGGTACACCTCAGAGTCAGTCATTGACAGTGCCTTCTCAAGTTACCCTGTCGGTCAGGGTCAAAGGTCAGTTGGTATCAGTCTTTTTGGCCATGTGTCGTGCTCTGCAGAGATGTTCCAGCACAGGCCAGCATCCTCCGTCTATAAAACTCTGTATATATGGAGCGCCATCATTTATTAATTCACAATTACAACTATAATGTTGAAGATATCTCCAACCCCTCATTGCCGATTTCCACATTCCCTGAAAAGTGTCTAGCCAAAAAAATGTCACTTCCTTAGAGTACTACTACTACTACTGCAATTCATTTACACCTAATTAGTATTAAAATGACTAATAGATCTATTTCAGAAACTTGTGTACATCACTATTATTTTGTGTCAAAACATTACTAGGATCTGTAAAGCTCTGCTATGTATTCCATAACTCACTATTAATTTATCTTCAATTCTGGTGCACTTAAAGAACAATGTTACATTCTTTAACAGTGCGTAGAACCCTGGGTGTCCGAACATGCAACAATTACTCCCTACTTTATCAAGGATTTAAAAACAGAAGTCATTTCGTATGTCCATCCGAAAGCCCTCCTATGGTAATAACTATGCCACAATGGTGGAACCAGTACCTCAAATTGAAATACTATATTTTGTTTAGAACCAGCTTTCCCTTCAACATGACCTACATAAATAAATATTTGTCTGATCTTATAGAGCTGTTACTAAAACTCTCCCTTTGAACTGATCAATACTGTAACAAATTAAAACACTACCAAATTCACACATGAATAAAAAGTTAGTGCATACTTCCATCACGCCCCCCCCTTTTCTATCAGTGTGTTTTAGAATGATTTTTCACTTCACTTTAATAGTTTTCCTCTTTACCGCTATTTTTAATTGACCAATTGATTAATTTATGGTTAATACATCTTCTTATCTTCACTTATTTATCAAGTCAATTCAAGTTATTTACAATACATTAGTAGATACCTTGTGGAGTATTCACAATAACTAATCCCCTCTAGCATATGAAATCCATTCATCTTTAAGCAGATACTATTTCCTTATTTATCTTTTGTTCATGATAACAATGGTACAACAACCACACGTTTTACCCATAGCTAGTTTCTATAACAAGATTATTATGTGTGACATAATAATCAGATGTCTTGTTTGCTAACCAAAAATATTCAACTTTAATCTTTTCAGCATTCCAGACCATCATTTGAACAAACAGCCTCCTATCTAAACACTAAGCATTAAGGTTTCTACACCACCCCCTGGGAAACTCTTGCACAATTATGCTGTAAAATCATTGCATCATTCCTCCAGAACAATCTGAGACAAGCATGTCTCAAAATCTTGTCATAATGAGCACAGTCAGTGATGCAGCTGTAGTCAGTGGCAGGGTCCCCAAAAAAGCTAGGACCGGCCCTGGTCAGTGGGCTCCAAGGAAACTCTCCCTGGCTTTGAGATGAGGGAAGGAATCACTTGGCAGACACACGTTGTCCTCTGTACGGCAGAAATCCCCCAAAACCGCAGTACCTCTTCACACCACTGTTGCCTTGACAACGAGGCACAAGCATAATGTCAATATCTCCTCAGAGATGCGTTCTTTGTACACTTCTTCTGTTCGCAGTGAGCAACTCTTCACCAACACACTGATTCAGAGAACCCAAAAGGTGGTGCAGAACTATCCAATGCTGCTGTAATCACATTCAGCTACTGAGAAAAACTCAATTTAAATCTCTCCCAACGGGTTACAAAATAAAACGGCTGAGGTCAGGAATGCTGAAACATGTGAGTGTTAAAACAAACTAATGATATTAGTCTGCCTATTCTTTATTACTTCAGTTCTAAGTTAATAGGCAAAACAAAGACACCCTCCTTAACCACTATACTAATCTTTTATCTACTTGGTTAATTCTATTCATTTTCAAATTGTTTATCTAAGTTGTGTTACAAGCATGGTGAGGTTACAGAATACACAAATAACTGTATTCAATCCGCGCCGTATTTGAAAACTGTAATGAACTAAAATCAATATTTAAGGACGTAATATAAGTTAAATATATTGTTAAGCTAATTACTGTTTTATTGTGAAGGCATCTCTGGCGAACAGCGGCCTTTGGCTTTTATTTTGAAAGGCCGTTCCGGAAATATACACCGTAATGTGAACAGTGAGTTCGACTTCTAGAAACACGGCAAGTTACGATAACAATCGTTCTAATGCATTAACTAAAGTCATGAAAGAGACAAGGAGGGGAAAGGCGTGTGGAAGCAAGCAATGAACTGAAAATGCCACCAATCCTCTGTTTTAACGTGATGGCACACATTGAAAATCGAAGCGGTCATAAGCACCCCTGTCATATAAACATTAATAGATTCCTTCTGACTGACAAGCATTCAAAAACCCTTCTGCTTATCACTTAGGCTACTACTTTTTGTTTTATTCATAACCTAAAAATACAATTGTGATGAATAGCTTGCTCTTTTTCTGATTGAAACAAAGGGTCTACTCTTCTACAGAATCATAAAGTACAAATACTGGCTCCGGCTGGAGCTCTCAGCCTTTTCAAGAGAAGGGGGGCTTCTTTCAACAACTAACAACAAACTATTGGTATACCAAAACATTTACCAACATAACACAAGGTCTTTACTAATCAACAATGACAACCAACAAACAGAACAATCAAGAAACAGATCAATACAACTCCTAAATAACATTACAATATATATTTCTTACAGTGAGTTTGTTATCCAATGTTTAACAAATTCTCATCTTTCTATGTGTCAGTTAATGACGAATAGTACAAAATTCACAATGCAATGTTTCTTATTTATTTAAATGTACAAGCCTTTTCTTTAGCCCCCTGTTTGATTCCACTTAAAATCAATCTCTTAATCTGTTCCCATTGCTCCCGGTAACTCCCTGGAATTTCAGAATTGTCTTAACCATTCTGACGTTCCATATTCACTTCGCTTTTATTTATCTGACTTAATTAATATGTGTTCACTTGTATTAATATACTGGGCTATTGTCATTGTTACTATTAACGTGTTTCCCTTGTAAAACATTTCCAGGGTGTGTAACCCCCTTTCAGCCACTAGATGGCAGCAGCAGAGCACAAATGAGCTTCACTCTTCTGAGTGCATTGTCTGAGTTCCACAGACAATCGCTCACACAGGTATTTTAGGTAAAAATCACACAGATTTATTCCCCGTACAGTTTGTCCAGCTTGATAATGTGATGTGTATTTCAACAGACAAGCAAGACCGCGAATGATGCTTCGACACCCATAAAGAATGTGACCATTCCATGGGGCCTAAAACCCAGGTCTTAGCGAGCCCTTTATCACACGTTAGCTTTTCAAATTAAGTTTACAGACAAAGGGAAACGAGAGCCGGTCCCGTCACAATTTCGGTGAGGTCCGCGTTCTCTTTCCCCGATTCAACATATAACAGACCTCTGGCGTTTAGCTTTCAGCCTTGGTCTGTTATTTAACCCCAGTTTTAAACGGCGACCCGATCTAAAATATCGAGTTTCCAGGTTTTGTCGTGCAGGAATATAACCTCGCAACCCACAAACTGCACCGTTTCCACGCCACTCAGGAATAAGTATACCTGAGGTCCACGCCAAACTGCTCTATTTACGTTACACAGGACTTTCTGTCTACCTTGCGATCAACGTTCACGTGTCGTATATAACTTTCCTAACATAGTAAAATATGCATTGTATATTCCATTTAAAACTTTAAAAACACTGTGAAACGCCTACAGACAATCCTAATCTTTTAGCATCGATACCTTGTCTGAGATGTCTAAAAGCGTTTGTTCCCGACCCATTCCGGTCGTCCGGATTCTTCCACAGCTTTGTTTACCAGGCACGTCGGGTCACCATTTGATAGAGATTTTGAGGGACAACTGGTCCGCTTTCCAAATCTCCGCGCGTCCCTAACAAGCTGGTTATCATACAGGAAGGAATCCAGAACATACAAGTATCCGTTAAAACAATAATCTATTTTAATGGTAATATAACAATGCAATACAATCAATACATTACCATACAAAGCCATATCATATCATATGCATAATGTCAGGAGTATGCCTACTCCTGGCCCTTGTTCATGGGCTGCCACGACCTTCCGGTCCGGGCGGCGCGAGAGGAGAGAGGCAGAACAAAAAGCTGAATAGGCTTTCATACCAACAGAAACAGGAAGGGGTGGAGTTTACTCAGCCTCCACACACACACACACCCTCCCCCACATTCCAGAGACCTCAGATGTGTCTTAAAGGATATTTAAGATAACACAAATATTTCATCTCTCATATCTCCAACTTCTAGTTACACAGAATACAAAGTAATTAAACCCACACATATACTATTCAAGATATGTAGACTTCCCTAAAACATGACATGCTAGAGATCTTAAGCAGAATATACTCTTCCCCCACCTAGCACCCTGTCATGCATGCCTACACCTCCCCCACAGGGCAATAAAACCCTGTTTACTCTAAACAGCCCTTGTTTAGAGCCATTTTAGTCCTCACCTTTATGAAAGGCTAAAACAGAGAAATCAATATAAAACACAAACACAAGTATTGTTTGAACAGTATTCACTTAACTGCTACTATTGATAATTACCAGAGAAACTCAAGGGACCTCTTTTAATATCTGGAAATTGCAACAAGACTTTCTGCCATTTCAAATGTAACACACTTCTTAAATATCAGATGCTGCAATTTGGCCCCCGGGCCTTGAGTTTGACACCCCTGATCTAGTCTCTAGTAATTCTGCTTAAAGTGCACCAGATTGAAGCATTTTACTTTAAAATGTTCAAACATTTCTTCCCAGGGGGACATACCCCCGGACCCCCCTAGAGGATGTGACGTTCATCCCCCATTTCATTGTGTAGTTTCATTGGATACTCTATTGATCTTTTCTATTGTACGATTATCTGACTGGGGGGGGGTGCCAGCTAAAATCTCGTCTAGGGCAGCAAATAATTGTCAAGAGCTCCACTTTCTCCGGTCCCCGAGATTCGGCTTTCAGTAGCTCTGGAGAGAGCTTTCGCACCTGTGGCCACTAACGGAAATAATTTCTCTGCTTTCAAGACCCGCATCAGAAAGCTTTTGAATGGTGGTACTTTTCCAGTTGGTCTACCTGCTCTTCACGTAGCTCTGCATGTCGTCGTTTAGGTGCTTTTCTTCTGGAGACAGGCACTGCTCAATCCACTCCTCCATAGTAAGGCCACCCCGGAGGTCGAAGTTAACCTTAAATGTTTGCATCTTAAGCTTTATTAGTTACTTAGTCTCGTAACGGACGTAGTGTAACAGTTGTAATGGTCGTAGCTTTTTCTCAGACGCGGAGGGATACCGACTTGTGAAAAGTAACTACAATTCTACCCGTGAAATACGCTCATGATATCAACGCTAAGAACCAATCAGATTGCTTGATTTGACTTGTCCGTTTTATAAATATGATTATTTTGAATTCAGGACATTTACTTGTAACACAGTATTACTACACTCTGGTACTTCTACTTAAGTACAATATCTAAGTACTTCTTCTCCCACCACTGTGTGTCCCTGATGTCATTTATTTGTACATATTTTGTATGATGTTCATATAGCGTATTAAATAAATACAGTTGGGAAACAAAGGTCAGTTTTCTACATCATCAACTACACAGCAGTACATTTGAGATTTTGAACGAGTTTCCAAAGTTAAGAATAAACTGGAATGTAAAAAATATTCAGGAATTATTTACCGAAAAAGTGCATTAAATGAAAAATGTGCCTAAATGAGGAAATGAAAATGTAGGAGTCAGAAACATGAACATTTAGTGATCAAAGTACATTTTATTTTACAAAACACCTGGAAAATACACATTTCCTTTAAAAGAGTTTGGGACAATGACACAGAATGATTCCCTGTTCACACATTCACATTATTTTAACTATCAACTGTCTGGGAGCAAATATCAACACTTTTATTTTGTATTTAACATGCAGTTAGTTTTTCACTTTGCTAATGTGCTTTTAGCAAAACAATGAATAAACAAAAGCAGATATAACATGTTTTTAATGTGTAGATACCACACACTCCATGGACTTTTCTACCTTTTTCTTTAAAACATTAAAAGCATAATAACAGCATTTCTTTTTTAATTAACGGTAATTAATAAAAGATTAATTTCCCAGTAAAATCTCCATAAAAAGTAGACCTCTGACCTCCTGTCAGAGGTCTACTTTTTATGGAGATTTTACTGGGAAATTAATCTTTTATTAGGATGACGAGTTGAATGCTTGAAAATGTACAATAGCGCTTGATTTGTCTGAAACTATTTACACGATAATCTTACTAAATATATTTTAACCTGACGAGAAGAACGACGAGCTTCTGTTTGTGAAGAACATTTCAAATGTTTGTTAATATTGTTTATATTTATTTGTGTGGTCAGAAAACACAGCTGGATAAGATCCGTACATCATTATGCCAATAAAGATATCAATTTGAGTAAAGGTCTGATCTTTTAATAATTAAAAACATTTGTGAAAACTTCCGTATATTCAGGCCAATACGGTTAACTTTGATTTGAAAACTATCCTGTAAGTTTCCCTTCAGTAACAACACACACCTGAACACCTGCTTATCAATCACTAAAACACCTGTGAATACACACACTAACATCGAGGTGTTCAGATGTATTTGAGGGTCAAGAAACCCTGAAAAATGTTTAAATAATAGACTTTTTTTCAGCCAAAAGATAAAAAACAGTTTCTCAGTTTGTTCTGATTCCTGAAATATCCCCTTTCAGATATTACTCATGGTTTCTAATAAAACGTTTAGTTTGATTATTTTTGATCAAACCAAATGGCATGAATTCTGCCATCTTTCTCTGCTCACGTTCTATAACCCTCTCAGGTCATAATATATTACAGAAAAGTCAAATGTAAGCCTCATTAATGATAAATTAAACACTCCTAATGTCTAGATTCATCATGTACGCTAAGCTTTTTAAAGTGGGGATGATTCTGTAATTAAATGTGATGTCATTTAATGTTTTAACGTGTTCGTTAGTGACTCTGTCGCTCGGACACGACGACCTGCAGGCGCTTCAGCAGGACGTCGGGGCTGTTCTCAGGACACGCCCTCTTACTGGGGGAGTCGCACGCTGATGACATCATCACGTCGCCCTCCATGGTGAAGGCCCTCTTCCTGCTGACCGAGCCCTGACGAATCATCCGGTTAATGTCCGACAACTCCTAGAGAGAGAGAGAGAGGAGCAGGAGAGAGTTTATTAGATGTGATAACAAGTGTCTAAATCAGAAGACTAAACGACTAAAAGCCCTACATTAGCCACCTTTAGCTTAGCGGTGGTGACGTGAAGTCATGTGACCATGCTGTAGTTCCTCTATAGCCCAATATTAGCCGCCTTTAGCTTAGCGGTG
>RQJG01062881.1:35659-67093 GCA_009756435.1 Chionodraco myersi
AGCGAGAGCTGTGTCCGGGTCCTCGGCAGTAAGTCGGACCCATTTCCGGTGAGGGTTGGCCTCCGCCAGGGCTGCGCTTTGTCACCAATCCTGTTTGTAATATACATGGATCGGATTTCGAGGCGTAGTCGTGGGGGGGGGGTCTGCAGTTCGGTGGACTAAGGATTGCACCACTGCTTTTTGCAGATGATGTGGTTCTGATGGCTTCATCGGTCTGCGCCCTTCAGCACTCACTGGATCGGTTCGCAACCGAGTGTGAAGCGGCTGGGATGAGGATCAGCACCTCCAAATCTGAGGCCATGGTTATCAGCAGGAAACCGATGGACTGTCCACTCCAAGTAGGGAATGAGTCCTTACCCCAAGTGAAGGAGTTCAAGTATCTCGGGGTCTTGTTCTCTGTCTACCGGGCCATTTCCCTTCCTACCCTCACCTATGGTCATGAAGGATGGGTCATGACCGAAAGAACGAGATCGCGGATACCAGCGGCCGAGATGGGTTTCCTCCGCCGGGTGGCTGGTGTCTCCCTTAGGGATAAGGTGAGAAGTTCGGTCATCAGGGAGGGACTCGGAGTTGAGCCGCTCCTCCTTCGCGTCGAAAGGAGCCAGTTGAGGTGGTTCGGGCACCTAGTTAGGATGCCATCTGGGCGCCTCCCTAGGGAGGTGTTCCAGGCACGTCCAGCTGGGAAGAGACCACGGGGTAGACCTAGGACCAGGTGGAGGGATTATATCTCTTCGCTGGCCTGGGAGCGCCTTGGGACCCCCCAGTCAGAGCTGGTTGATGAGGCAGGGAAAAGAAAGTTTTGGGGCTCTCATGCTGGAACTGCTTCCTCCGAGACCCGACCAGGATAAGGGAGAAAGATGGATGGTGGATGATCAACCTTTACTCTATATATGTATTTCACACTGTTAAAGTTTCAGAGTTTAACACCGTGTCATTTTTGTTTTTTTATTCATACTATCACTACATGTTTATTTTTATTCTATAGATTTCCAGAATCTAAAGAAAAATCTCATTACATTTAAATAAAAAATAAGGACTAGGCAAATAGATATAAATCAACAATGCAGGAAAAGTAAAGTAGTGTTAAATTATATAGTTTTACTCTCAAGACAATTCAGCTCAAAGGTTCTGTTGACCTACTCGACATATACATTTACTCTTACTGTTTGAGAGCAAATTGTTCTTCCATTAACTCCATCTTCCTGATCTCACGTCTCTTTGCAGAAGCAGCTTCTCTCTCCTCCACAGCCCTGCAGAGATGGAGCGTTGACAGACAGGTGGAAGGTTCAGGAGCTTATTGACTAAAAGATGGAGTTACAAATGTCCTCCCAGAGCAAAACAAGTTTGACAAAGGAGGTCAGTTGGACTAGTGTTTCTCAAATGGGGGTGTGTGTACCCATCGGTGCACTTTGGAGTGCTGTGGAGGGGCTGAGAGATTGAAGAAGAAGTTACATCACATGTTTTTTTTGTTATTTATGATTTTTAAACTTACCATAAAAAACACAATTCCTTTAAATAATTAAACTAGATTTTTTTATCCAATATTCCTGTTTTTAATGCAGTCATTAGCTATGAGCTAGAACAAAGGCCTTCCCTTCAGGATAAGGTTTGTTCAGCTAGTTTCAATGTTGAATATTGATGTGATGTTGAAACTAACAGCACTTTGCCGTGAATGGAGTTACGGCAGTCTTCTTTTTTTATTACCACGTTGTTTTTAGTGAAGGAGGCGCTGATAGCACAGCACTGGGTTTCACCTTCTTCATTAGTGTTATTCAAATCAAAATGTCATGAGGTTTATAACCAAAGACCACACTTTTTGTAATCAAAGAAACCAGTGTTTTATTTCTCAAAAATGTAACTAACTAATCTCTTTGAACAAAACGTTGATGTCCAGAATGAACCCGGTAAGCCTGTCAAACAGCTGGATCTGACATGAACATGAAGAGGTCTTCATCTCACCTCTCGTTTTGTGACTCAGCTCCACCCATGGTGAAAGGGAAAGGACCTGCAGAATAAAATACAAACACAAATCTTGCAGTCAAATACAAATTGTATTGAAGAAGTATTCAGATTCCTTTTTGAATACATATTTGTATTTAAAGAGACCCTCAATGAGCCTTTTAGGTCTTTGGCCTCACATTGCTTATTCCTCTATTACATGTTTTTAATTGTGAACATTGTTTATTTATGTGCTATTAATACAAACCAAAATATACAGATTAAAATCCAGCCTTTGAATGTGAACTGGACTTGGATTATTTAAAGAGGGAATTACAAGTTGATTAATAAATTACTTGATATATTCCATTTCCTAATTCTTGTTTTTTTAAAGACCAAATCTTCATTTTGAAAGTCAAACTTGAGTGAAAAAGTATTCCTGTTTAATAAAGTAGAAAAACAACTCATTCAGGTTTCCCTGATAACTAGGGATGTCCCGGTCACCCTTTTTTGCTCCCGATCCGATTCCGATCATTTGATTTTGACAATCTGCCGATACCGATTTTTCCCGATCCGATCTTTATGCAATGCATTAAGAGAAAAAAAGCATTCAAGTTGTCCCTCAAGGTTATTTTTTTATTTAAATGACAGTACCCAACTATCCATTCTATCCAACATGGATATAGCTTCTTTTTTTCACGGCAGCATTGGATCAGTTCAGTTGTGCAGCATTGGATCAAAACAAAATAAAGCTTATCAGTGGTCCACCACAAAATAACCATGTAAACAAATTGAGTGCAGATAGTGCAGTAACAAAACAAAAATAACTCTACTGCAAAGAGGTAGCTTGACTAGCTTCACAAGTTCACATTCAGTCACAAATAATAATTAAAAAAAAAGTGGCTTAGTGCAGAATTCTAGCCTTAAGACTAATTAGTCTAGTAATAATGCAATGAACAACAGCAGCTTAACATAACATGAATAAACAAAGTATTATATTTCCATCTTACTGGAGTAACACAATTCAATAGTAATCAGCAGCGAACCACTTCAACACGTGTGTTTCGGTGTATTCACGGCATTAATTTTGTTATTCTACAGTATTGTTGTTTTATAGTTATTTGTTAATGTAACCCAATTTGTGTTCTTTGAAATGTAAAAGGATATCGCATTCTGTTTGTTACTTTCGTTGCAATTGTATATGTCTTAAGTGTAATTTGGCTTGGCTTCCTATTTGTGGACATGCTTTTATTTTGAAGGAGAGGTAGCGCTGTTGACAGGAAGTTGTTGTGACGGAGATTAACGGAGAAAAGTAATATAAAGACGGAGAAAGTAAACGATAACGTTTATGGTTAAGTGCTAGCACCCCCCGAAGAGGCACAAGCTCTTACGTTGATATTGGAGATTTCAATAAATTCAATTTGACGTAGCAGAGCGTCTCAGTGTTTGTGGGAGACCAAAACACTTTACCATTTTCCATTTCCATTTTTGCAGCTGCTTCCTCCAACTCCCCTCTGCTCTCAGTTTCAGATGAGTTTGAGTTGGACTCTAGCTGGTCTGTTCCCACCTCTGAGGCGTCCTCCGTGGACCCTGAGGCCTCTTCTGTGTCAGCCTCAGAGTCCTCGGAGGAGGATGAGGAGCCATCCTCGCAATCAGAATGCATGATGATGTCCAGAGCTTCCTGTGTGCTGTAATGCCTTGGCATCTCCAAAAAGACTACTCCTGCACGTACTACTTATAACCATGGCTGCAGTGCACCTGCATAAAAAACTTGAGCGAGAACCAAAACAAAGTCCAATTTTTTTTCAGCCTCTGGAGTGGGAAATCGGGACAGAGCATTTTCCGAGCCACGATGTCCCACAAGAGGTTTCACAAAATCAGCCGAACACTGCGGTTCGACGACAAGCTATCCCGCCCGCGGCGCCGCGATGACAAGCTGGCTGCCTTCCGCAAAGTCTGGGATATGTGGACGCACCGCCTGCCGATGCTGTTCAGCGACGTCTGCGTGGATGAACAGCTCGTCCCATTCAGAGGCAGGTGCAGCTTCAAGCATGCCAAAAAGCCGTCCAAATACGGTATAGAGATTTGGGCAAACTGTGATGTAAAATCCTCCTACGCCTGGAGACTGTAGGTGTATACAGGCAAAGCAGCTGACAGAGGGGCTCCAGGGACACATCATTACCTGTGACAATTTGTTCACGTCCTTCGGAAAACTTAAATGTATTTATTTATTTCAAATGTTACCAATATACTCACGGACCACTAGGGGGGCGCTCACGGACCACCAGTGGTCCGCGGACCACACTTTGAGAAGCACTGATCTAGATCTTTGTAGTATTCCTATATTATTTTAAATAGTATAACTATAGTATAATATATAGTAGGGGTGTAACGGTTCACAGAAGTCACGGTTAGGTTCGTACCTCGGTTTGGGGGTCACGGTTCGGTACGGTTTCGGTACAACAAGGAAAAGTTAAAAAAAAGTCCCAAATGCATAATTTTTTTTGCTGTTATTTATTTTTAACAGTAGTGCAAGTTTTGGTATGAAAATAAGGAACTCTAACATTTGGAATCATTAACTTTATTACACAGTTAAAAACAAACCACACACAGATGGTCATATTATTTATATTGGCTGATGTCAAACAAACAAAAAGGTTCAATAAGCTGAACAACTAAAGAGAATGTCTTGAAAATATTTAAATAAATAATAAGAAAGTGTTTCAATCACAATCAATAAAAGGCAATACAGAACTGTATAACATCTCCTGATGTCAAAATATAAAATAAATACAATGATAAATATAAAAAAATAAAATCTGTACCTTTAGGAGCAATGTCTAACATGTGTAATTAACTTGTGAGTGTGTGAGGCCATTATGCCTAAATAAAGGTACTCAAGCTTTACTCTATTTTCAAGTTGTTCTTCAGAAAGATGAGTTTGTCTACGTTGTCAGCAGTGAGGGCAGATCTGTTGGCGGTAACTATGTCACCTGCCGTCGAGGAAACCCTCTCGCTGGGGACTGAGACTGACTCGGATGTGACTGAGCATGTTTGACGTGTTACCACCAGCATACCGCACCGCTGTCGAACAACGCCGACACACCGTCCTCGTCCGATCCACAACTCGCACCCCATCATTGTTGTAGTCCACAGGGAACCCGAAATGTTCCCACACAGCTGATTTAAAAGAAGCAGGTGGGTTCTAGCTCTTGTGTGTTGTGTGAACTCGCCGTAGCTACTAACTTTTCTTCTTCATGTATTGTGTTCGTTTTGTTGTGTTTTGTTCTTCATTTGTTATTTACGGGCGGCTGGCTTTTAGGCGCAATACCGCCCCCTGGATTATATATAGTGTAATACTGCCCTGAGTGACAGACTTTTGTCCCACTCGTAAAAAAAGGCGTATTCGCCGTGTGACTACATGTGCCGAACCGTGACGTCCGAACCGTGACGGTACGGGACGAATACGGATACCGTTACACCCCTAATATATAGTGTTTCTGTAGTTGTTTTTTGAACACACTAGAGAACACGTAATAGTATGATGTTGTCATAATGAATGCATATTATTACTATAGTGTTTGTAAAAGTATTGCACTCCTAGAATTAATGTGTATTTTTTTTTATATCAAATTAATTTATATATATATATTAGCTGTACACTTTACGAATATAATAGTTTTTTATGGACAACTTTACCATTCAATCTCGTCCAACTGATCTTGCAGCTGTCACTCCTCGGCTCTTGGTAGTTCAGGCATTTATCAAACCTGGCAACTCCGGGCTTCCTGGCAGCTGTCAATCAAAGTCCAGTGGCTCCGCCCCAAAGTGCCAGAAACTTTTCATGCGCGCGTAGACAGACTCCTCGAGCGAGTGAGGCTGACACTCCCGCGAGCGAGCAAGAGGGCTGTCTCTCTCGCGAGCCGCTCGTGGGGGTTTAATCTGCGGGCGAGGGTCATTTCATGCGCGTGTAAAAGCACATTTTCCACTCGTGAGTAGCTTGTTTTGCGCGCTAGAATATTGACCCAAATCTTTAGTCCTTAGTGTTAGAAATTAAAATCAATGTTGATATGGCGTAATTTGAATTAAATACACTATTTAATTTAAATCAGTTTTATTCTGAAAAACCTGAATTTCACTAACTATTAACTTAATACTTTTATTCTGAAAATGCTTCACTTCCGGTTAGCATTAGCATGTGGCGAAATGCTGCATGTTCAAACCATGAATCAACGGTGAAATGACATGTGGTGTTGTACATTGAGCACACTGGGTTTAGCACTCATCTATTGCCGCTGAATAACGTTTATTAGGGAATGTTTAAATAACCACAGACACCAGAATGATGTAATTTAACGACAGAACAAGGCAGGAATTGCATTGGACCCGCCCCCGACGACGTCGGCCAATAGGAGAAGACCTCAGATGACAACAGGAAGAGCAAGCCAAAGATTGACCTCTTCCTCCGGCTGACCCGGACTGACCGGACGCATGGGGAGAGCCGCCTCCACTCCACATTTCATGTTGTAATGTACACCACCGCATCTTTTGTGTAATTAAATGCTGTTAACTTTTATAAGCTTCCCTTGACTCTTTTCAGTCTCTCCTGCCTTCAGGGCTCTAGAATTTACTAACATTAGCAATATGCTGCGCCTCTCCCCATGTAGGGATGGGTACCGAGCCCCGGTGTTAAACGGGCCCCGAGCCGGAATTATTAAAGACAGTGGTAACGTTAAGCTCCGACGTTATCAGACTTTTTATCGGTACTGGAGACATTTAAAAAATATGTCATATGTATTATAGCTACATACACATTATATCGCAGTTTTAGTTTCACCAACTCCGTTTCTAATATGCAATAAGACTACAACATGCGTCTATGATGTATTTTCGAGCTTTCCAATCCAGATGAGATCTCTCTGTCCCGTCTGTGTGCGAGGGGGCGGGGCCGTTTGTAAAGGTCTCCTGACTGTGTTACAGACTGTAATCCTGGTTAGCGGTTACTCTGGGTTCTGTCTTCAGGACACAGTGTTGGATTTTTTTTGTTAATTGGATGGTACTTGATTGGATTCAATATTAGAGTAATTTTCTCATTTGTGTGTTTGTTTAAATATATCTGGCCTTTGTTTATGTGATTGAATGATTTACTCAAATAAAAAGGTTGATGAATTATCATCTAATGATTTGTATGATGTTTTATTTATGTTAAAGGTCACTTTGAATGATTTTAACTAATGATAATGTAGAAAAACTAACATTTTAAATTCGGGATGGTCCACATTAATTTCGGGACGGCTTTGATTGTATTTCGGGACGGTTCCGGGAGGATGGGGAAAAAAGTTAGTCGAGAGCCCTGGTCGGGACACCTTCGGTACGCGTTCTTTGGTTCTCAGGTTGGTGTGTCGCGGCCTTTAGGAACACGAGTGTGAGTTTTTGTTTAAATCTGACACTGCAAAAAAAATAGCAATGCATTCAAATCAATGTTGCTGCCAATCATTGACCAATCTAGGGACCTAATAATAACAATAATCAAATATTCCTTGAAATGTATTTTTTTAACATTATTCTAGTTTTTTGTTCTTTTCAATAAAAAAACTGTGTTGTTTTTTTAAACTAAAGAGATATCTTAAAGAGATATTACGTCACAGCGTATACTTCAGCGGAATATCAAAACAGCAGCCGGGGTGCAAAACGCATCAATGACAGCGACCCTCTACCACACAGAACAACACCATTTATATAAATACCTATCATGACAGGGCTCACACAGCCAAGTAGCAATTACAAATGAATTAAGTCGGCACGGCGGCCCACATTGAAAAAAGGCCTACCTTTGATGATAAATCACTGAAACACAAAGTCCATCCTCCTGTCCTTTTGGATGAAGCACTTGCGAGTCATTCAGCTGATCCTTTGCCACTCCAGTTTATCATTGGAACTCAATCTTGAAAATGACTCGGTTAATAATTTCGCAACGATGTCATCACTATCACTGAAGTGAGCTATCATGAACGAACTTATGCTAATCATAAATCTATCGATCATAAATCTATCGATTTATGAATCGAAAATAATAAAAGTAGGGTAGACATGTGGATATTATCCGGCTGAACAAAACGTGCATTTATCTAACCGAATCCGAGTGAAGCTTACTTCCGGGTTTTAGGACGCGTCACTGCACCTCTTGCATAGACCTCACAGCGGGCGGAACTTGTCATAAAGTCCGCGAAAATAAAGCCCGCCCATTTAGAGGGAAGATATGATTGGTCAATTGTACTGTCATTTGACATTACTCTCTCGTTCAGTTACTATAGCTGGCCCTCTGTGAATTCATAGCTGGACGTCCAATCAGCTCCCGTCTTCACAGACTCGCAGAGACGAGCTTCTTTCATTTAACCCTTCACATTCCAACAGAAACTGAATAGGCAGATTCAAAGCATTTATTTCTTTGGAAATGTTATTTTAAATACAATTTAATCAAGTTATTTTTGGTAAAACTATTGACAAATATTACTAAAAACATATTTAAAAAATATATATAAAGAAAAATATAATTTGTTTTTAAATATTATTTTGTAGAATATCTTAGGCCCTCAGAGACAGGCTCGCCACTGGTAAAAATCTCTCATACACACGTCTGAAACGCTCTCACAGACACACACAACAGCGTTGCAGTCGGGAAGAAAAGCAATGTGGAGCGAGAGAGAGAGAGAGAGCGAGAGAGCAAGAGAGAGAGCACACCTTTATCTATTTAATAAAGTTGTAAAAAATAAAGTAATAAATCATTCCAATGTGTACTATAGGACACTAAAACGTTTAAAAGGGGAGGGATTAGTCAAATATACATAAATAAAGAATGCTAACTAGGTAACATAAGATAAGAATAAACAAGTTTAAATGATTTGTTGTGATCATATTCTAAAGATGTTTGGATTATTGAAAAGTATACAGCTCCCTTTCATCTGAGTGTTGAGAGCTGTATCCATAAATTCATGTTGGGCTCAAAGTAGGGCTGCTCGATTATTGCAAAAATCATAATCTCGATTATTTGGGTCAATAATTGATATCACGATTATTAAAAACGATTAACCATTTACTTTGAAAAACATCAATTTATTGAAGAAAATAATTTGAAAAGTATGTTTTAAACAGTTGATTACCCTGAACTTTAAGTATAATTCAACTGAAAAACCTATTTAAAAAATAAATAAAATCGTTTTATTTCGATTATGTTGTTTTCATAATCGTTGCAAGCCAAAATCGTAATTGCGATTAAAATACGATTAATTGAGCAGCCCTAGCTCAAAGTGCACCAGATTGATGCATTCAACTTCAACATTTAAAAAAAATCTTCCTGGGGGTGCATGCCCCCGGACCCTATAGCAGCGTTTCTCAAAGTGTGGGGCGCGCCCCACTGGTGGGGCGCACAGATGTGATAGGTGGGTTGAGAATGGACGTGATGAACGGGAGATTTTTTTTTTTATTTAAAAAAAAATAAATGTTTGGACCTTAGGCCGGAATCGAACCTGGGTCCTCGCGGGCGGTAGTGGATTATTACAGCCGGAGACTCGCAACGGCAGTGGACTTTCATAGCACCGCTGCACCGGACCTGCCGGAGCCGCCAGAGCCTCGCAACGGCGGGTGTTTGCGGCGGCGGATGCGGGACCGGCGCAGCGGCGTTGTGAAAGTCCACGGCCCACCTATGCCAGAGTCAGCGGCCCACCAACGGCAGCGGCCCAACGGGAAAAGTCCCGAATCTCCTGATGGCCAATCCGAGCCTGCTCACACACACACACAACTGAAACCAAAGTAATTTGCAGACATAGGCCTATGTAAAAATCTCTCATACACACATGTGAAACGCTCTCACACACAGACACAACAGCGTTGCAGTCAGAAAGAAAAGCAATGTGGAGCGGCACCTCACCACTTCATAAGGAGTTTAACCGTGACACTTTTCGAAATCCCGTTTGTGTCCCCCCGCTTTACAAATAGGCCTAAATTATTATAATTTTTTAACGCAAACCGTCATCGCCACGGAGGAGCACACAGCCTCTGTGAGCGAGCGAGACACAGAGACAGAGAGAGAGAGAGAGAGAGAGAGAGAGAGAGAGAGAGAGAGAGAGAACAAAAAACACACTTATCTATTTAATATAGCCTAGTTGTACAAAATAAAGTAAGAAATCATTCCAATGTGTACTAGAGGACAGTAAAAAGTTTAAAACGGGAGTGATTAGTAAAATATGCATAAATTAAAAAAAAAGAATGCTAATAAGATAAGAATACACAAGTTTAAATGATTTGTTATTGGTTGTGATCATATTCTAAAGATGTTTGGATTATTGAAAAGTATACAGCTCCCTTTCATAGAGTGTTGAGAGCTGTATCCATAAATTCATTTTGTGCTCAAAGTGCACCAGATTGATGCTTTTAACTTCAACATTTAAAAAAAAAAATCATACATTTTCTTTTCACTGAAAACGGGTCCCACAGACCCAACAGCACACAAAGGTTAAAGGTAAGCATATAATAATGTTAAAATTAGGGATCGACCGATATGGCTTTTTCAAGGCCGATACCGATACCGATTATTAGTAATCAAGGAGACCGATAACCGATATTTGGAACCGATATACATTTGCAGTAAAATCAGAAAATCTTGGTGTCAAAATGTCGAATAACACAAACTCCAACACAACTTCTTTGAAATGCATTTAAGCATATATTATGTTTAATGAACTTTTAAACATCTTACAACTGGTTTCCTCTCTGTGCCCTTTTCTTTAGTGCAGCCATCTGCAATGAGTTAGAGAGAGACAAGAAGTGGGCTGCAGGCTGACATGCTTAACTAACAATAATGCTTAATTTATTATATCAAAACAATGCCTGTCTATCTAGCATAACATCCCAATAAGCTGCTAGCAACTGCAAAACACTAGTGCTAGCTAATGTTTTACAAACTATTAAAAGTGAGGCTATTACAGTAGACCTAACATTAGTCTAGTAGCCTCACTTCGAATATGTTGCTAACCATTAGCTAAATACATGTTGGCTAGCTAATGAGCTTCACATATCAACCTGAAAAACTGCGAGGCTTCACTCACAGCCCCCCCCCCTCCGCACCACAGTTCCGCTGTGAGACGCTGCACGCTGACTGACTTCCCGCGTCCCTGTGTAACTGGGAAGCTGATAGAATTGGATCAATAGATCGTGCTGTTTTTGCAACTTCAGCATAGGGGATTGGGATGTTTATTGAACTTCGGCTTTCAACTGATTTACCTTCAAAACACATGTATGGCTCTGCCGCTCAGCGCTGCTGCTTGCCTCTGTCTGTGTCTGCGTTCTTCGCACCTGCCTGTAATCTGAGAAGGTACCGCCTCTATGGCTGGCTCCCGCCCGGAAAATCTTCAGTGTTGATTGACACTTCAGTAATAGCCTATCAGATAGCGCTGTGGGCGGGACATTGCTCGTGTACAGAGAGTGGTGACTGCAGCCAGAGAAACGGCCGCATCAGAGCCAAAGTGTTATCGGCAATTTTATAAAAAAAAGGCCGATACCGATAATCGGTCAAATGATGAATATCGGCCCCGATAATCGGCCTGGCCGATAATCACCTGTTCAAAATGGGGAATGACGGAATGTTCATTAATTCCCCTTAAATGTAGGGCAGTAGACCTATAAAAGTAGCAGAAAATAAAAGTTAAATGCTTTTAAATTGTCCTGAATTACATTCAATGTGTGTATTTATTGTTAACTTAAATAATGTTTGATTAAATATGACAAGAGTTCCCTGTAATCGGATATAACACATTGCGTAAAATCTCCGTATTAAACCGACAAAGGTAAACAACAACTTTTATAATAAAATCACTAACTTTAAGTCAGCTTCGGTTGTGGTAACAATGTACAGCAACCATGACAGCAACACAAAAACATCGCGACCAACCGTCACATTAACGGTTTATAAAGCCGTTAAAAACGGTAAGTTTTCTAGAACAATTAGGTAGTTTGTGCTAAGCTAATTGAGGCCAAGCTAGCATACACGGTTAAAGACAGTTATAAAGTAGATAGCATTCATGGTAACGTTACAGCATGAGTAGTAGGCCTACATACATATTTAATATGTAGTGAGACTGAATCAAAGTGTTCAATAATATACGTATTATATATTGTTAAATCCGCAGTTCAGCTTACCTTTAGTGCGCAGCAGTTATTTGCCAAAGTGAAAGTGAAATTTAACATGACTAAAAATATAACAAGGAAATGTGACACGTCAGTTGGAGGTTGGTGGTATACAAAACACACGGATTACAGGGAGTCAGACATTAATAAAATGTGTTTCTGAAATCATTTTAAAATCAAAACCTCACTGTAAGAATATCAGTCTTCTTATGGACCATTCAGGTGGATATAATTGATTTTCAGGCGGGTATAAAGTAACAAAAACAGGTGTTATTTGACACGAGAGATCTCAAAACTCTTCCGCCCCCGCCCAGTACTGTGCTGTGATTGGCTCGTTGTGTCTATGCGCTATTTTGATTGGATGCTTTTTTAACCAGATGCATATATAAAGACTTCGACCTCATTCCTTGTTGCTCTCGTTATGTATAACAGGTATGTGAAAGAACACAGACGCTTTACTTGAGTAAAAGAGCAGAGGATAATAAGCAAACAACACGTTCTTTACAATCTACAATCGTAAATGAAGTATAGGAAAGTGTATATAGAGTTTTCTTTACTAAATGTAAGAGGTAGGCTACCAGATAAATACACTATTATAGCTTTTATGAGTTTTCTTGTCTTTCTGTAAGTCTCGACTGAAAAAGTTGATTATATGTCTCGGTAATAATCCCTTGTAGGGCAGACTCCAAATATCTGCCTATAGAGAATGTGTTTTTGTGTTGTGTTGTTGTTGGTAAGGGATTTTATTTAAAAGTTGAATAGTTATATTATATATATAAAACATGATCATTATCAATCAATCAATCAATGTTTATTTATATAGCCCAATATCACAAATGTTACATTTGTCTCAGTGGTCTTCACAGTGTGTACAGAATATCAGTATGACAATACGACACCCTCTGTCCTTAGACCCTCACATCGTACAAGGAAAAACTTCCGAAGAAAACCCACATAAAGTCCTTTATCCGTCCTTGTTATGTTCAGTAATGTGTATTTAGAGTGTATATAACTGACCTACTTTCTTTTATCTACAGGTGTAACTTCACAGTTTCACTTTAACTTGTGCCTGTGTAAAATATTCTAGTACTTTTCCATGATGTGTGAAGCCAGATGAAGCTGTGTGCTTAGGAATTCAGATGATAGACGAGACAGTTTTCTTTTCAAAATAGAATACAATACAACTTTATGTAGCCGAGCATAGAGGTAAAACACTTTTCGGCCACCGTAGTATTGCGCCACAGAGGTACCGTCCACTTCCGCATTCCCTTCACTTCTACCCAAGCGGCAAACTCTGGAGAAGAGCCGGGACGCCAATACGGAAGTGCCACACACTGCAGTTCATCTAGTGGCCAGTAGGAGCAGGCTGCAGAAGGGAGCAATTTCCATAGACCCCCATATTAAAATGCCCAACTTTACAGCAGAAATAAACATGTTTACATCGTGGTTCAAAAAACCATATTCTCTGTATAGTTAGATTCCCCCTTCATGACTACTGTGTGCGGGGTGCATTTTTTCTCAACTCATCTGTTTAATTAATATTAAGCCTTAAAGCTTTTGCATAGATTAGTGCGTGGTCACTTTGATGGACATGTACATGCCTCACTGTCAGCTAACAGCAACTTGTCCACTCTGCTAGGCTAAAACCATAGAGGCTACAACGTTAGTAACTTTGTAGTTACCGTACTTGACCCTTTAGCCGTGTTCGTGGTGATTGTGCCTTTTAGGGAATATTGTTACAAATACCAGACAATTGAAATGTCGTGCTGTGCGCTTGAATGTACCAACAGAACTTCCAAGAAGTCTAAAATGATAATATTATACATGTTAACCCCGTTTGCAGGTGTTTGTGTGCTTGGTAGCTTAGCTTGCTACTTATTAGCCAGCTAAGGACGTAACCCTTTATACATACATATACATTTTAGTTTATGATTCAGCCTTGGGTAAGACTTTTATAGTCTATGGCTATGACGCCCATAATGCTAAACGGGAGCAAATGTTAAATGCTAGCCCACTGCGGCTCCGTTAGGTCCGGGCGGTGGAATCCGTCTTTTCTCAACGTGTGAATGACGAGCATTAAGAATAACAAAATATAGCTAATTCTCTTGCAGATTGTCTCATTTGATTATGAATGTAACGTTTATATAGGGGAACGACACTGTTAGCAGTAACTTGGTATGCATGTATTTCATGTTAGCTTAGCTTCTTAGCCTGAGCTAGCTCTGTTTACTTCCAGTTCGGAGGCAGCAGGTCCCGCCTCCGCCTCTTTGCCCTTATTTGGAGCAGGCGGGATTAGACTCTGACGTTACAGTCGAGCCGTTAGTGGCCGACTCCGCCTACTAAGGGCTTCACGGCAAATCTGCAGAATCCTATGGGTGACGTCACGGACACTACGTCCATTTATATATGCTTTTACCTCATTCACACCAACGGTGTTTCAGGGCCGGTTCGGAGCTGGAGCTTGAAAAGCACCGGGTTTTCCTCTTCACACCGCAGCGGAGCAGCCTCTTAGCTCCGGAATCCGGTTCGTTTCAAGCACCAACAAATTGTCCGGCCAGAGCAAAAGCACCGCATACGTCACGCTTACGTCGAGGCGGGGGCAGGGGCAGAGACAGATCAACTCCTGAACAACAACAAAAAGCTGGCGTTTTATCCAGTTTGTACACAACGATGGAGAAACTTAACAAGAGTTTCAGAGTTTCAGTGTTTCTGCCAGAGACTGTATATATAAAGGTTTCTGCTCATGGTGAAGCAACGTGTCTGCGTGTTAAGGTGGAACCTGAGCATTCACGTTGATCACCTCTCATTATAACTCATTATAAATCTATAAAACTATAAATATTAAACTTTACTTCACGTGTTCATTTGAGAATAGCTGTTACATACCTGGGTGAAGGTTACAGTTCATTTAAATGAAAGATACAACATTACTCCACACTCATGGTTCAGTCCACCTTAAGAAATAAGACCGACCTCGGAAAGCAGTTGTGTTTTAAAAAAACCTTTATTTACAGGAGTACACTTTTTATAAGAATATAACTAAACCACAGAAATGACTCCGCAAACGGTTACGTCATGACGCAAACGATGACGCAACGACGCATTACCAGTCGGACTCTGGGCGGTGTGAAAAGAGCCAGAGCGAAACCGAAGAACTGGTTCTGAACCTGAAAAGCTCTAGCACGGAGCTTGAACCGGAGTTGCGTTGGTGTGAATGAGGTATTAGTAAACAATATTTATACAGCTGATACCCAATAGTTCTTTCCCGTTTCGACCGAGACGTTTCCGGTAAGTCTCCACAATTATCGAGTTTGTGGCATGTTAGGCTCTGGTATGGAGTCAGATTTGGATCAATATTCTAGCGCGCAAAACAAGCTACTCACGAGCGGGAAATGTGCTTTTCCACACGCATGAAATGACCCTCTCCCGCAGATTAAACCCCCGCGAGACAGCCCTCTTGCTCGCTCGCGGGAGTGTCAGCCTCACTCGCTCGAGGAGTCTGTCTACGCGCGCGTGAAAAGTTTCTGGCACTTTGGGGCGGAGCCACTGGACTTTGATTGACAGCTGCCAGGAAGCCCGGAGTTGCCAGGTTTGATAAATGCCTGAACTACCAAGAGCCGAGGAGTGACAGCTGCAAGATCAGTTGGACGAGATTGAATGGTAAAGTTGTCCATAAAAAACTATTATATTCGTAAAGTGTAGGGCTGTCAAGTTAACGCGTTAATAACGCGTTAATAACGCCACTAATTATTTTAACGCGATTAACGCATGTGTATTTTTTGTCCTCGGCCGCCCCGTAGTTTCAGAGCGCATCGAGTTTAAAGTACCATCTACAAGCTGATGCAGACAGCCCCGCTCCTGCCGCCCGCTTGCGGCAGACCACACTTCCACGCTCACCGGCAGGCACCGACTGGCCATCGGGAGGACCGGGAGGGTGTGTGTATGTGTGGCCCGAGCGAGCGAGAGAGAGACCTTACGTGCATTGTTGTTGTTGTTAGCATCTGGTGCTAGCTAGCTGCGCTAACGGATACAAGGAGCTGTTTCAATGAAAACAGAGGAGCGACATTTCGCCGAGCATTTGACTTTATGCAGGAAGCAGACAGCGGGACATTGTAGGAGAAGTCAGCACACTCCGCATGGATAGTGCAACATGATTGCAGCGTCCAGGTAGCTCCCGTTCGAGCATATGCCTTGAGTTGCACATAGCTCCAACGATCCATCACACACACACACATACACACACACACACACCACACCACACCACATTTGTATTGTATGAGAGAGGTTCCAGGTTGAATTGAGGCGAATATTTGTAATATTCAGAGGTTGTTGTGTTTAATATTCATGAGAATATTTGTCATTGTTCAAATGATAATAAACATTAGCATAAAGCATATTTGTCCACTCATATGTTGATAAGAGTATTAAAAACTTGAAAAATATTCCTCTAAGGTGCATTTAGAACAGATAAAAAATGTGCGATTAATTTGCGATTAATCGCGATTAACTATTTTAATCGACTGACAGCCCTAATTACGACACATCTGTATTCATTCATGGCATCATTGCATCACCAGCCCTAGTCCTCAGTCTAGCATAATCCACTGGGCACTGTTAGGACCCCCTCCACTCCACGAGGGGTCTCTGCCTTTGTGTTCTGCTGGCTGGCTCTTGTTTGTCATTCAGGTGATCAACCTGATAAGCCACACCTGGAAGGTTTCTCATTTCTCTAATTTCCCCTCCTCGACTCCTCCGCTCGCATCTCCTGTGGGCGGGACTAAGACACGAGGATAGGAGTCGAGGAGGGGAAATAGAGAACTGAGAAACCTTCCTGGGCCGTCGACATAAAAGGCCAACACCAACCCATACTGCCCTCTCACTCTTCTGTTGGACACGGCCGCGTCTTTGTTTCCGCACAGTTTCACACACGCAATCATTACTGATGACTGCGTTTATTAGGTTTCTTTGAAGACCTTTACCTTTGGTTATAGTAAATAAATATGCTTTTTGTTACACTTAACTTGTCTGACCTCCCATCTTTGTTGCAGCCTATGAGTCGGGCGTAACAGCACCTATGAGGTCATGCAGTGGATATATATCATGAAATATCACGTAACCTCCTCATTTAGCACTTTCCAGGTATTGATCCATTAATCTGACACATATATATATTTTAAACTGGTAAAGCTGACTTTAATGACTTATACTCTTTGTACTGTTTCTGATTTCATGTAAAGTGTCTTTGAGCATTAGGAAAAGTGCTATACAAATCCAATGTATTATTATAAGTATCTTAGTTTACGTCCACAAATAGTCCAGCAGATAGAATTGTGCTTTTGATGATAAAAACATGAACTTTGGCACACTGTTAGAGCATGCCCTAAGGAAGATTTGTGGCTGTAGGGCCATCGCATATTTGTCCAATGGCGAGGTGAGGCCCCACCCAATCTGCGTGATCTGTATGTAGGGAGGGGCGGGCCTGCTTCCACCCCTCTTCCACATCATCAAATGTCACCCATGTATCCCACACCGTCTTCTTGCCCCTGCCATCAAAAGATGACACAGTGCACATCCAGTAAATGCATGGAACATTGGTAAGGCTATGCATCGATCTTGACCTAGTGATCTCGCCATCTCATGAGCTGCTAAATGCCTAAAACTCTTCCCAGCTCCAAAGGCAACCCACAGCTCAGTAATGTTGAGGGATTGGGCTGCTGTGACTGCCAGTACTACCACATCCGTGTCAACTGTGCGTATTGAAAACCTTGCTATACCCTTCCTTCACAGCATCTCCTAGGTGCAGTAGGATGTGGTTATCCTCCTCATGTGTGCATGGTGCAAATACTGATTATATGTTTGCCAGTGTTGAGGGCTGTCACACTGGTTGCCAGGAAGGAGAACAGTTCAGCCCTCTTGTCTTCAATGCGCAGAAACTCTGGCCAGTTTCCAGGAATGACACTGGATGGCTCAACGTGTCTATGAACTCCCTTCCCTCTCTTGCTGCGTGTTTCAGCCTTCAGACTTTCGGGGAAATATTCATCCCACACGACATCGACTATACTGACATGCTCCAGCTGAGAGGATGTCAGTATAGTGAGAACACTTTCTGCACATAATCAAAAAACGTCTTAGCAGCACCAGGTCGCATGTTCACATGAGCAGCCCCATCAAGGATGATGACCTGTACTGTGCGGTGAGATGCATTCTCTTGTAAAGAAATCAGGTCCTCCAAACAGCCCACCAATCTGACTTGGTAACAGTTCTCAGCTTTCCCATTTGTGACAATGATGGTGGCCTTTCAGGAGTCTTCTTGAGCATGGCGCCTTCAGGCGCTGCAGGATTTGATCCATTATGGTGTAGTGTGTTAGCAAGGCAAGGCAAGTTTATTTATATAGCACTTTTCAACACAAGGCCATTCAAAGTGCTTTACAAAAATTGAAAGACATTAAGAAAATGGCATTTAAAATCAGTCATTAAAATAAACATTAAAAGAAAAAGTACATGGATAAAAGTTACAGTGCAGTTTAAGATGTGAATAGTTCAATTAAAAGCAGCAACAAAAAGAAAAGTCTTCAGCCTGGATTTGAAAGTAATCAGAGTTGCAGCGGACCTGCAGGTTTCTGGGAGTTTGTTCCAGATATTTGGAGCATAATAACTGAACGCTGCTTCTCCATGTTTAGTTCTGACTCTGGGGACAGAAAGCTGACCAGTCCCTGAAGACCTGAGAGATCTGGATGGTTCATCATTTAGCAGGAGGTCAGTAATGTATTTTGGGCCTAGACCATTCAGTGCTTTATAAACCAGCAGCAGTATTTTGAAATCTATTCTTTGACACACAGAAGCCAGTGTAAAGACTTCAAACAGAGTGATGTGATCCACTTTCTTAGTGTTAGTGAGGACTCGAGCAGCGGCGTTCTGAATCAGCTGCAGCTTCCTAATAGATTTTTAGTGAGACCTGTGAAGACACCATTGCAGTAGTCGAGTCTACTGAAGATAAAAAGCATGGACAAGTTTTTCCAAATCCTGCTGTGACATTAGTCTTTTAATCCTAGATATATTCTTTAGGTGATAGTAGGCTGATTTAGTAACTGTTTTAATGTGACTGTTGAAACTCAGGTCAGAGTCCATGACTACACCTAGATTTCTGCTTTATCTGTTGTTTTGAACATTGCAGACTGAAGCTCAGCGCTAACTTTTACGTTCTCTTGGCTCCAAAAACCATTACCTCAGTTTTATCTTTGTTTAATTGGAGAAAGTTCTGACACATCCAGTCATTGATTTGTTCAATGCACTTACTCAGTGTTTGAATTGGAGCATAGTCTCCTGGTGAAATTGTTATGTAAATGTGTGTGTCATCCGCATAGCTATGGTAACTTATTTTGTTGTTTTTCATTATCTGAGCCAGTGGTAGCATGTAGATGTTAAAGAGAAGAGGCCCCAAGATGGAGCCTTGAGGAACCCCCACATGTCATATTTGTCAACTCAGATTTGTATTTACCTATAGAAACAAAGTTGTTTCTGTCCTTTTAGTAGGATTCAAACCAATTTAGAACTGTTTCCGAAAGTCCCACCCAGTTTTCCAGTCGGTCTAGTAATATGCTGTGGTCAACAGTGTCAAATGCAGCACTGAGATCTAATAATACTAACACTGAAGTTCTGCCACTGTCTGTGTTTAAGTGAATGTCATTAAAGACCTTTCCAAGAGCAGTCTCAGTGCTGTGGTTTGGACGAAAGCCTGACTGGAACACATCGAAACAGTTATTTCAATGCAAGAAATTACTCAACTGTTGAAAAACAATTTTTTTCAATGATTTTACCTAGAAATGGCAGGTTTGATATGGGCCTGTAATTGTTCATTACTGAAGCATCTAGATTATTCTTTTTTAAGAGCGGTTTAATGACTGCAGTTTTCAGGGCCTGTGTAAAAATTCCTGAGTGAAGAGACTTGTTTACTATATGAAGTAGATCTGAGGCCATGCAAGGCAAAACATCTTTGAAAAATCCTGTTGGAATAATATCAAGGCAGCAGGAGGAGGATTTCAGAAGTTGTATAATGTCCTCTAGGGTTTTATCATTAATCTGATGGAATTGTGTCATGGTGTTTGAATTGATGTTAAGTGGACACAGAGACAACACATTTGCTGTTCCTGATGCAGAGGCACTGACTGCTTGTCTGATTTTCTGAATTTTGTCAGTGAAAAAGGAGGCAAAATCATTGCACGCCCTGGTGGATAGAAATGCAGAGGCTACTGACACTGGGGGGTTAGTTAGTCTGTCGACGGTAGCAAACAAGGCACGTGTGTTGTTTTTGTTTTTGGTATGATGTCAGAGAAGAACGATTGTCGTGCGTTTTTCAATTCCAAATTATAAAGGCCAAGTCTCTCTTTATAGATTTCAAAGTGAACCTGGAGATTTGTTTTTCGCCACCTGCGTTCCGCTTTTCGACATTCTCTTTTTTCTGTTTTCACGGTCATGGCCTTTCTCCATGGAGATATGTTCTTCCCAGTCACTTCCTTTACCCTAGTTGGAGCAATGGCATCTATAACATTTTTAATTTTTGAATTAAAATGATCTAATAGCTCATTTACTGAGATGTTAGCAGGGGCAAGTGTGGAAGAAACATCCTGAGTAAACAGGCTCAAATCTTCAATTCTACTGAAAACCAAATTATGAATCAGAATGTAAAAAAAGATCATTAGAGAAAGATTGAAAAAAAGAATGAATGGAATAAAGTAAAATGCTTGCTTTTATTTAAAATATATTAAATACCAATTTATTGTATCTAAATATTAAACTTAATTAAAAGGACATGCCTTTTCCACATACTGGCATGAGTCTCTAACCTGTAGAGATATCCATGTACAACAATCATCAGAACGTTTACCTGGTAGTCTTCCTCTGTAGACTCTCCAAGGAACTCCACCAAGCAGCGGATGATGGCATCTCGTCTATCTTCTACATGTAGCTGTTAAAACAGATAAGTACGTTATTGAAGAGAGAAAGCAAAAGATGTTGCGTAATGCTCAATTGAACCTGCTACAAAAGAAGGCACCAACTGGTGCAAGGATGCAAAGCAGGATCAAGCTGTGCATACTAGTGAGTTGATACACATTTAACTTAAAACATCCTATGATGTGCCAAAAGAAAGCCAGGGTCAGTTGGGTAGATGCCCTGCTGGCTTTGGGTCTTGGTCCGGCCGGCCAGATCATTACATTATTATTATTATTATCTTTTCTCAGTGAATAAGAGCCCAACATACGTGGATTGATTGTAATTGTATGAATGTTACACTTTACCTGACTGAGTGAATCCAGCGTCGGTCTTATTTTTGTGCCTGCAACTCCGCCTTTCGTCCCAAATATCTCCTGCAGTTTTGGGGTGTAAAAGTCCAGTTTGGTCAAAAAGGTTCGCTCGAGATGAATTGTTGTAATCCTTCCTCTTTGATCTGAAACAACAAGGTGATTACCCAATGATTACCCAATGAATAAGGTCCACCGAGCTAAAAGTAATGCAGTCAATCACAGCAATCTCAGCATCAGGTAGAGAAACACACGAAGAGCTGGAGTTACCTGAAGTTTGGAGAACATTGCGGGCCATCTCTCCATGAAGTCGTGGACTGCAGGTCAATGCTGGACAACTTCTGGTCTTCGGTAGGAGAAAGACCTCTCCATCTTTTCACCAATTCAGTAAGTCCACTCTCTCCCTCTCTAAAGGGTCACCTGTCTCCCCAAATGGCCGCGGTGGCAGGTAGTTCACTTCAGCTTTCTTAGGCCTTTCATTTGACGCCTGACTTTGTAATAGCTTTAACAGGTTGTACAGTCAATACAATAATGTAGGTAATATTTACTTGGTGCTATTGTTAAAATTCACTTATCAAAATGAAGATTCAAAATTACATAGAAACACAAGAAACACATTAAATAAAAGGAGACATTTTGAGTAAAATGACTGAAATGGTAATGTATTGTAGAATTTAAACATATAATCAAAGTAATATTTACAAAGCCAAAAAGTCCTTTTTTCAGTGAAGGAAACATACATCATTTCCATCCACTGCCAATTTAGCATCTTTTTATCAATGGTAAATTAGACCCGCTAGTATCTGTTGATCTCCAGATTAACAGCAGCATGAGAATAACCTGCCGAAAGTGCCGATGCTCCATGGCGGAGGCTCCAGTAGAAATTGCTGGGATTTTCGTTTTTACCCCCTTAATGTCTGACCAATGGTTGAACAGCATTTCCGTGCACATTACTTGTGTTTAAAGTTTATAGTCCGTTTGAGTTTTGCCGTGTGAACGCAAACCGAACCTTCTGAAGAATGAAACAATGTAACACACCACCAGAGACTATTAGGTGACACGGCCACTTACACAGCAGAACTGTCAACACATACTTTACAGATCTAACATCTCCTTTAATCAAAGTCCAATGTGGCCATAGTACTTGTATTGAGCTAAAGTATCTGAATAGCCTACTGTGTCTGCATACTGCTGATCAGTGTTTTCATTGTTGTAAAACGCTTTTGTAGTCAGCACTGTGCTCTGATTGGTCGTCCAGAGGTCACATGGTCATCCACAGCCAATCGGCTTCCAGCGGTGAGGACATTTAGGCCCATTCCCAAACCGCCCCCTACACCCTACCCCTACACCCTACCCCTCCGTTTGCGCATTCACGCGGAGGGTCCGCCATATTGAGGGCTGTTCCAAAGCAACGAGTGTGGAGGGGGAGTGGGCTATCAAGCCCTCAAACAGCGAGTCTGCAGCGGTGCTGACTTGAGACCGGTCTCTGCCTGACCGGAGTCACGCTGTGTGTGTCCTCAGGAAACACGCTGTGTGCAAGTAGTTCCAGCAAACATCCACTGATAAATTGCGATGTTAACGACCTCATGATAACCTCATATGTTTTTTAGTCTAGAAAAAGGTAAATGTGTGCATTTTATTATAAAGTTGTGTATATTTACAGACCGTTGCAAAAACTAAGAAGCTTATAAACATCAGGTTTAAAACTAAAAGAGCTTTGAAACACAATGAAAGATGTTTGGAGTTTTATTTGAGTTATTCATTTACATGTTTTGTCTAAGAGAAGCTGATTTGAACCGTTGTTACATACAGTTACGGCACTTCCTGTTTCTGCCGGAGAGAGGGGAGGCCGTCCCAAAGCTTGCTGCTGTGTTTACTCCCTCCATCTGACAGGAGGAGCCTCGTTGAGCTGCGAGTGTGGCTACAGACGGAGTTCACTCCATCACAGAGGGGTAGGGTCGAGGGAGTGGTTTGGGATTGGGCCTAAATCACCAAACATCTTCACGTTCTTTCTGTCGCACCCATAGACTGTATATATAAAGGTCGCACCTCGCCCGGTTGGATTACTTATCGGTTTACGCCATATATTTGCTCTTCTGAAATACTCTCAGTTTTTGGTGTGTGTGTTTCTGCAGACACACCCTCTGAAGTGAAGGAGGAGAAACCGAGCATTTTCTCACTGCTTTTTCCTGTTATCTGTTTTTTACTCTATATTGAAGTATGGCTTTCCAAGGATACGGAGCAGCTCCCGGGGGCATGGCGGTAAGAAAGCGTTACAATGTGATGTGTTATCGGGATTAAAGCAGAATATGTGCCCGCTGCCCGGGACATATTGGCTCGAGTTGACTGAAAATACCTGTTTATTTGACATTAAAGCTGTTGATGATGCTCCACCCGTTTAAAGGTTATACCTGGTATCAGTTAACGGTGGGGGGGAAGTGCATACATACATACATACATATATATATATATATATATGCACTTGTATATAGAATATGCTGTTGAGTAGGCTACACTTAAAATAAAAGTTTTTTTTTTTTTTTAAATTGATTCCAAATGTTAGAAATGGTGGAAGAAATACTAATAAAAGAAATACTACTAAAAGTCATGCAATCAAATATTTGTTTACATTTATATTATTATTATTTTATATATACTAAGGATATTAAAATACTACATTAAGTGCTCTTTAATTGCTTCCATATTTTAAAAATGGCTCCTTTATCACTAAAAGTCATGCAATCAAAAACAAAATTCCTATTATTAAAATTAATATGTATTGCTTTATTTTACTTTTACTCAAGTACAAGATCTGAGTACTTCTACTTTTACTCAAGTACAAGACCTGAGTACTTCTAATTTTACTCAAGCACAAGACCTGAGTACTTCTACTGAAGTCTAAGTTTTACTAAGTCTAAACCTCGAGATTATTAACATCATTCAAAGGATAAGCAGTAAATATGAAGCCATTGAATATGTTTTAAAAAGGTAAACGCCTCAAAGGCTGCACAAACTGACACATGAGTCAACAGGAAAGATTTAAAGTCATGATTACAGAAGAACGACGAACTTCCTGCTCGTCGCTTCCTCATTTAAAGTTGCTTCATTCAACAGTCAGATGTTCAAACACTCTTTCTTTGAGGCATTGTGAGCCTCGAAAAGCTTCTCGTTACCCCCCCAGTGGAACACGATCCCTTTCCTTCCCATTCCTTTTGGACATAACGTATTCCCCAATATGCTGTTCACGGACATCCAGAAACAATTCATGTCATTTTCAGACATTTCTTTGACATTTTGAGATTTTTTGAAATAAAAACTGCCCCGTTTATTCCTCTGTGTGAGGATGCTTGTTCCAGCGGATTCAAGACGCTCTTCAAAGACGTTATTCAGCTTAAAAAGAGAGAAACATGGAGGTCTGTGCTATGATGTGCCTTCAGGGTGTCCACTTCAGAGCCAATGAGATGATAAGAAACCAATGCTTCCTGTAGGGCTGTGCAAGTAATCGTATTTTAATCGCAATTATGATTTTAGCCACAATTACGAAAACAACAAAATCGAAAAAACCAATTATTTAGCTTTGCGTGGTTGTGACATATTTGATCTAATTGATTTTTATTTATCATATTTATATATGTTTAGTAGCTTGTCGCTCCGAAATATTTGTTGATCTTGTTTATTGGTATTTATTATTTTGATATTATTTATTTAAATGTATCATTTATTTTTGTATTGTTTTTCTCAGTTCAGTGTAATCAACAGTTGAAAAGATACTGTTATTTGTTTTAAAGATCAATAAATGGATGTTTTCAAAGTCAACGAATAATCGTATTTAATAATCGTGATATCAATTATTGACCAAAATAATCGTAATTATGATTGTTGCCACAGTCGCACAGCCCTAGCTTCCTGATCCCCACACTTTCTTCTCTGTGTCCTCGTCTCTGCAGCAGGATCCAATCTACGGATACTTCACAGCTGTCGCTGGACAGGAACCCCCCCCCCCCAGCATCATTGGTATCATAGCAGTCATTGGCGTGTCTCTTATCTGTGGATTGTTAGTCACTGTTTCTTTTCCTTTTGAATCTGCGACAGGATGGACAGATCTCAGCAGACGAGCTGCAGCGCTGCCTCACACAGTCCGGCATCGCTGGCTCCTACAAACGTAAGAACATCTGTCCTTTAATAATGATTATATCCACGCGGGACATTTCATCATAACGCTTGTTTCCAGTTGCCCACACGTGGCATTGAAGCATCAATCAGAAACAGGTTTATCAGCAGGTCGGTTGACACGTTCGAGGAATCTGACTTGGTGTCGTGGCGCGTACATGAAAGTAAAACAAGAATTAAAGACGGTGTATTATAGTGTTCTATTTTAAGAACACTATAATAACATAAAAGACGAAACCACCTTCCTGAACGTTAGGGCTCTTCTTTGTGGCTGAAAATCTTATATCATGTTTTATATAATAGAATATCGTGGCTATGGTTTTTACAACGATCTGTAAATTCAATTAATAAAATGCTTGAAGACGTGAGGGAGCATTATAAAACATTCAGTTTGGAACACTCGCGCTCCTATTGGCTGGCGCTCCAACACATTGCACCTGATAGGCTAAGGGGCGGGACATCTCTAAGCGGTTGACCAATCACAACAGAGCCGACATCTGTCACTGACATTAATATATGTTTCTGTTGTCAGACAATTGCACTTTAATGGCATAGTGTGTTTTTTTAAATTAAGACTTTAATATTTAAAAGGCAGAATGTTAAATCTCTTTATCTTTGAAATGATCCTTATGGAGAGATGTCATGTTTGAAAAGTGATCTTATCAAAGTTCTCGCTGCCTACGAAGCCAACCCTTTCACATTGTCTCAGTGTTGGCATCGATGCACTTCCCACTGACTTTTGGATCATGTTTTTACGTTCTGACTTTTCTTTCTGCAGCCTTCTGCCTGGAGACGTGCAGACTGATGATCACCATGCTGGATGTATCCTTCCTCTGGCCTTTCTCACACCACACACTTTCCCTCAATAGCAAAAAGCCCATCATGCATTTGGTTTACTTCCATTGAGCTGCTTTGATTGATCTGGTATTGCGCTCGCATGCTCAGTGTAACATTTGAACAACAGGGTTGTCGTAAAACTGTTGAAATATAAGACTATGAAAAATACGCAACTAGAAAGACTACAAATCCCAGAGTAAGTGATGTCATTAACGTTACTCATTACACTCGTGTTACTCACTGAAACCTTGTGAAGCCGGTCCCGCATGCTGGCTCTTAGGAACCGACTCACTCCCCTGTGTGTACGCACAGCTCTCAACACGCCCAGACTTGGAGTGATTTCCACCTCTTTGAATACTTTCTGCCTCGTTCTGAAAGAAAGAAGTGAAATGTTCCAACGTGACGGCCGTCTGGGTGTGTGGTGCGAGACGGGAGATGTAGTTCATCGAGCGGTTTCACACAAACAAAGTGTTACTTCAGTTTTACGACACGTTTAAAAAAAATGTACTTAAAAAATTATCTTTTACATTGACTAACATCATGTGTGTAATTCGTGGCACAATTCAAACATGAAGGAAAGATAATCTTTCTCTCTCCATTGACTTCAATACAGACTGTTTCCTAAATAAGGTCCCATGGAGGAAGGGGAGGGGCTTCTTCGCCTCTCTGTTGGCGCATGAGGACAAAATGGCCCAACTTTTGAGAGAGCGAAACGTGACAGATTACCCAGCATGCCTGGCTGTCAGAGCAGAAGTGCCCGTATGTGCGCTCACAGAGCATGCGCCCCTTAAGCCCCGCCCCCGAGCTCCCACTCTCGGCTCGGTAGAATGAATGGAGAGAGAAAATAAATCTAGATTCGGCTTTCAGTGCATTTTACAACTTTAAGGACCGAATGATTCCAATAAGGGCGATAAGATGGTTCAAACTGGGAAGTTTATTTACTTAAAAAAAGTATCCGTTGATTTACAGACGTCTCTTTCTCCATGTTAGTCAATGGAAAAGTCTTTCTGGGCCCAGTGACGTCCCGGACTGATATGGCGGTTGTAGTACCGCCGTTTGGACACAACGAATATGTTCCTCAGAGTCCGGCGCACTTGGGGGCTTGGTTTTTAAAATGCTGGTGTGGGAAAACTGGCTTGGTCTTTTTGCATTGTTATGTCAGAAACAGCAAAGAGCCAAACACAAAATGCTGCAGGCTGGAAGCTTCTGTCTACAATATTTGATCTAAGACCTGCATATTACATGTGCTGTATTTCTGAGCAAATGGACAGCGGTATCCCACAATGCAGTGCATGCATAATGGGAATAAATCCACTTCTAAGTTTAACTGACTATAAACGTCCCCATTACCTCGTTTTTGGTCCAGTATTTGGTGCACGTCTTGCATATTCCCCACCTGTGAAAACAGAAATACTAGACGACCTGTAATAGTTGACTCGGGAGCTGAGTGTATATATTGTGCATTATTTGTTATTGAGTCGTACTGTGGCCACGCAGTGATGTATCTTCTGGTTCCAGACGGTTGTCCTGATGATAAAGCGATCTCTTTGAGTAAAGTGCATGATAAAAACCCACCAGTAAGAGTACGTGATGTGTCCTTGACAGTCTCCTCAGAGGGACATGTCCAACAGTATGGGCTTTTCTGAGTTCAAGGAGCTGTGGCAGTCGGTGAACGGCTGGAAGAAAACGTTCGCCTCATACGACCACGACCGCAGCGGGACGGTGGAGGGACACGAGCTGCAGCAGGCCTTCAGCGCCATGGGTACTCACACACCCCCCCTACACACACCCTTACTCAAGTAGAAGTACACACACCCTTACTCAAGAAGAAGTACATACACCCTTACTCAAGTAGAAGTACACACACCCTTTACTCAAGTAGAAGCACAGATACTCGTGTTTAAAAATACTCTGGTAAAAGTAGAAGTACTGACTAAACTTCTTTACTCAAGTGAAAGTAAAGAGGCTTTGAAGTGTACTTCAGTAAAAAGTACCCATAGCTAGCAGCTGCTTTAAAGAGTACCTGACCTCCCTTTATATTAATAGAACAATAATGTCATTGTTAGCTAATGAATGTTTCCATGCTGACCAACGGCAACATGACAACGTTTCCATTGGTCCCTCTTCTTTAGAGAAGACCAGGAAGTGATGGATACACGGATCGTGTTCAAATCAATAGGCACGCAATGACTCTAAAGAATAATGACCACGCCACCAACACACATTCAGACTAAAGGAACCAGCTGTTTGGGAAATGAGAGAAGTAGAAAGTACAGGTATTTGAGTTCAACATGTAAGAAGTAGAAAGTACAGGTATTTGAGTTCAACATGTAAGAAGTAGAAAGTACAGGTATTTGAGTTAAACATGAGAGAAGTAGAAAGTACAGTATTTGGTGTTCAACATGTAAGAAGTAGAAAGTACAGGTATTTGAGTTCAACATGTGAGAAGTAGAAAGTACAGGTATTTGTGTTCAACATGTTAGAAGTAGAAAGTACAGGTAATTGCGTTCAACATGAGAGAAGTAGAAAAGTACAGGTATTGGCAGTCACAGTAAGAAGTAGAATATAGGTATTGGGTTCAACATGTAAGAAGTAGAAAGTACAGGTATTTGTGTTCAACATGTGAGAAGTAGAAAGTACAGGTATTTGAGTTCAACATGTAAGAAGTAGAAAGTACAGGTATTTGGGTTCAACATGTAAGAAGTAGAAAGTACAGGTATTTGTGTTCAACATGTGAGAAGTAGAAAGTACAGGTATTTGGGTTCAACATGTAAGAAGTAGAAAGTACAAGTATTTGAGTTCAACATGTAGGAAGTAGAAAGTACAGGTATTTGAGTTCACGTGTGAGAAGTAGAAAGTACAGGTATTTGGGTTCAACATGTAGGAAGTAGAAAGTACAGGTATTTGTGTGCAACATGTAAGAAGTAGAAAGTACAGGTATTTGGGTTCAACATGTAAGAAGTAGAAAGTACAGGTATTTGTGTTCAACATGTAAGAAGTAGAAAGTACAGGTATTTGGGTTTAACATGTAAGAAGTAGAAAGTACAGGTATTTGTGTTCAACATGTTAGAAGTAGAAAGTACAGGTATTTGTGTTCAACATGTAAGAATTCCAAGTAAAAAGTCGTCAGAAAAATATGTAGTGGAGTAAAGTACTGATACCAGAAGAATGTACTTAAGTACAGTAACAAAGTATTTGTACTCCACTACTTCCCACCTCTGCCTGACAGACACTGGAAGAAATGCTGCTCCAAAATCAAGTTAAAGAATAATAACAATGTTTCCACTTGTAATGAGATAAAAAAATCTGCCGATAGAATAAGTGAACTTTTGATATTTAGATATATCAGATCTTGTAATTAACTTGCAAAACGTTTTTGAACAGCCAGGATCAGGAAATGTTGTGTAACGATTAACGAAATAAGCCAGAAATGCTGCAAACGTAGCCGTTTCCTTATTGTATGTTGATTTGCACATTCACAGATTAACACAGGCGCTAACCAAAGCCCGGCCAGGCAGACTGAGTTTTCTTAGTTTCCCCAAAGAAGCTCTGATCCGAATAACTTCACGTTTGGCATTAACCTGCCCGTTGTCCTTAGCAACACCCACACTAAACAGGAAGCAGATCGGTGCAAGGGTTGGTGGGATAATCAAGATTCAGAAACCCACACTATAGAGCAGAGTTCCCGTTAGAATATTTTTTCTCCGGTCAACATGTTCGTTAAAGTTGAAATCTTCCGGACAAAATGAGAAAAGTGCCGGTCAAAGGTCTTCTTTGTTATTTATTGAGCTTTAAAACAAATTGATGATTCGATATTAAACAAACTAATTATAGCAGATTAACCACATTATTCAAAAGTGTTCAGTAATTTATATAATAAACGGAGCGCTCTCTCTGTCCTGACAGCCCGTCATGCAGCTCGCGGATCAGTAATGAGTGACCCGACAGTAAACTAAACATATCTATAACTAGTTTAGGTAGTTTGAGAGGTGATTAAAATAGCTACGTGTGATATTCTAACCTGAAGTGTGTGTTTTGTCCGCTCACCGCTGCATGTGATCAGAGCTGCGCGTCGACTCGTCAGCAGCAGCTGATCTCTCTCTCTCCCGTCAGATTAGACTTTACTCGCGTTTATGTCCATATCGATCAGATCCAGCTAGTTCTAGCTAATGATATGACTACCTGCTTATTAAATGACACCTAAACAATAAGTGCCGCTATGCAACCGGGTGAGACCACAAAGTATAGCGCAGCGTTATGCATTTGTTTACATGCCCACCGGAACCCCGAGGCATTACCAACAGATCAACGCACAATCAACCCATCCAGACATCTCTTTCTCCACATTCAGTGTTAGACATTAGAGTTGACTCTTCTTGTCTGTCACATAAGTGGCGCAAGTTGCGCAACTGATGTGGTATTGCGCTAAACGGAAATTATTTTGGACGGACACTTTGACCGGAGAGATTTAGATTTGCCGGTCTTCAGCATATTTTACCGGTCGTAGTCCGGTAATTACCGGCTAACGGGAACTCTGTCTGTGCTTACAGTGTCTCGGATCAGAATCAGAATGATTGGTTAAAGGAATTTGCTCTGGTGTATAATGCTGCATACGTCTCTTCTAAATCAACATGTGTCCCCTCTTCTTCATGTCTCTTCTACATCAACATGTGTCCCCTCTTCTTCTTGTCTCTTCTACATCAACATGTGTCCCCTCTTCTTCATGTCTCTTCTACATCAACATGTGTCCCCTCTTCTTCATGTCTCTTCTACATCAACATGTGTCCCCTCTTCTCCATGTCTCCTCTACATCAACATGTGTCCGCCTCTTCTTCATGTCTGTCTTTCTACATCAACATGTGTCTCTCTTCTTCATGTCTCTTCTACATCAACATGTGTCCCCTCTTCTTCATGTCTCTTCTACATCAACATGTGTCCCCTCTTCTCCATGTCTCTTCTACATCAACATGTGTCCCCTCTTCTTCGTGTCTCTTCTACATCAACATGT
>RQJG01062882.1:0-13214 GCA_009756435.1 Chionodraco myersi
CGCCGCCTGCCTACGCCGCCTGCCTACGCCGCCTGCCTACGCCGCCTGCCTACGCCGCCTGCCTACGCCGCCTGCCTACGAACACACCGCAAAGACTTCAGTCGACGAGTGGCAATAACTGTCCTTACCAGCAGGCAGCGGAAGTGTGTATTCGTCATTCAAAAGAGGCAACAGCCAATCAGAGTGATTTCTTTGGCCGATTCAACTTGAGTAGGGCGCCGCGAATGCCCGACTGCCTCCGACGGCCTCTGACTCCCAAAATCGGGTAGGTGTGTCAGGGCCTTAAGAGAACTTTGGATCAAATATCAAAGTGGCCTGTGTTCGCCTGCCCATAACCCCACCACCACCACGGGCCACTCGATTCACAACATTACCCTACCCCTATCCCTACCTCTAACCCTACTCTAATACTACCCGTACCCCTCACACCAGATACTGCCTGGTTTTCGGACCCCCCCAGACCGCCCCAATAAAGCAAAACTGCACGTTTCAGAGTGGCCTTTTATGGTGGCCAGCCTAAGGCACACCTGTGCAATAATCCTGCTGTCTAATCAGCATCTTGATATGCCACGCCTGTGAGGTGGGATGGATTATCTCGGCAAAGGAGAAGTGCTCACGATCACAGATTTGTTCGGATTTGTGAACAATATTTGAGAGAAATGGTTATTTTGTGTTTATAGAAAATGTTTTAGATCTTTGAGTTCCTCTCGTGAAAAATGGGAGCAAAAACAAAAGTGTTGCGTTTATATTTTTGTTCAGTGTAAAAGGTATCGTGTGTACATTTAAAATACCATTAAGAAATAAAAGAAGACACAGATTTCATTAGATTTTTGGTTTTTCAATTAGCTGTTAAATGTATACATCACTTTAGGCGACATTACATTGATTTACATGCATTTCCTGGAGACTTATCCTAACCTTAACCATAACCAACACATGCCTAATCCTAACCCTTACCCTAAACACACACACACATGCAGCACAACACACACACACAGCACACACACACACACACACACACACACAACCACCCACACCACACACAACAACACACACACACACACACACACACACACACACACACACACACGTGAATGCATGCATCATCCTGTGTGTGCGAGAGAATACATAAATGTGTTTCTGTATACGCACAGTTCAGAACACAACACGCCGCCTCTTGCCCGCCTGATGCCCTCCTTGCCCCCTCCTCCTCCCTGGCAGATCTCCCATGATGCCCCTGCCTGCAGCTTCCTGCCTCTAATGGCCGCCTCTGTTTGCCACCTTGGGAAGCCTGACATCCTCCAGAGGGCCCGGCGTTAATGGAGGCCATTGATGGGCGAAGAAAGGCTCCTTTGTGGCGCCGTGGGCAAGCGTGGGCACCCGTTTGCTCACACACACACACACACACACACACACCACAACTCCACACACACAACACACATCACACACACACACACACACACCCACACACACACACTACACACAGCACACACAACACTTGGCGGCCTCGTCAGAACTGAGTGCCAACAGCGGAAGATTGAAAAGACAGGAGCTCAAAGTGCCTCCCTTACGGGGAAATGGCAAGAAGAAGGAGATGAGGTAGAGGGGGGGAGGGGGAGTAGAGAAAGGAGACAGAGGGTGAGTAGAGAAGGGAGACAAGAGGGTGAGTAGAGAAAGGGAGACAGAGGTGAGTAGAGGACAGGGAGACAGAGGGTGGTTGGCCAAAAGAGGAAAGGATGGTGGGGCAAAGAAAGGCCACGAAAGAGCAGAGATTACCGAATAAAGACCTAATTCAATTGGCGCCCAGGACGTGAAGGAAACGGGGAACAAACGCTCGCAACCAGACAACGGAAAGAAACCCGGGAGAAAAGGGGAAGCAGGAACAACAAAGAGGTCCACGCAAAGCAAGCTGGGTGGCCCCGGAGGGTGCGCGCTGGCAGGGTGCTGGAGCTCTCCCTCCGCACCGCCTGTCAGGCGCTGATTCATAACACCTGAATGGTTCCCCTTTAACGGAGCGGTGAAAGGGAGAGAGCGAGGGCAGCCAAACACTGCCGTCGCTATTCATAACCAAACAGATGTGTTCCAGTTTGGAGCGAAACATCTGACACTAAATAAACGGTTTCTGTTGTCATGGAAATACTGTACGCTCAAAGTGTGTGTGATGTTTTCATTCAGCGTGGAAGTCCAGGTGACGTGTGAGGGTGGGAGACACACCTTTCTGATTGCACAATATGAGGATTATGGGGAACAAATAAAAGAAGCCTCGACTCAACATCGCCACCTATTGTCGTGATTTCTTCTTCTTCTTCTTCTTCTTCTTCTTCTTCTTCTTCTTCTTCTTCTTCTTCTTCTTCTTCTTCTTCTTCGCCGCCTCTCGTCTCGTCTCCATTGTTCCCGGCGCTAATTCATCCGAGCGCGCTCCTGCTGCTAATTTCCGACCGCATGGCAGCGTGCCATAGCCGGAAATCGCAGCCAGTGTCACCGCCCGTATCCGCGCGCCACCGTGGGAGAGCGGCGAGAAAGTAGTGCCATATTTGTCCCAGTGTGTCATCTGTTCAACACGCCTGATTGGCTTTCACAACGGAGCCTCCTGATTGATATGCAGCGAGCCGCCTCCCCTCGCCATGAGCTAAGACAAAAGCGCATTGTGTGAGCACCTCCTGTTTTAATTACGCTCAAAAGGGAGCCGTGTGAGGGCTTTCTGTGTGTGCGTGTGTGTGTGTGTGTGTGTGTGGCATTTACGAGTGCATGAGCAATGAATGCGTCTAAGTGCTGTACACAAACGTACAGTACGAGCACCGAGGGAACCGTAAAACAAGCACATTCATCGTCATGTCGTCCTGCTCGTATGCTCCAGTGTGTGTGTGTGTGTGTGTGTGTCCTAAAACAAGAACAATTGCACTGCCATTGCTAGGGGAACCCGCCGCCGTCCTCTCCCACAGGGGGGGGGGGAGAAAGTGTCGTTGCTTGTTGCCTTTATGCAAATTGGCATCCGATGAAGGTTTTCTGGGGAGCGCCACAAAGGGGCTTGTGATGGGAGCGCGGGGAGAAAGGGAGAGGTTAGGAGGGGTTATGGGGAGAAGACAGGGACGACATTCCCATCGGTGCACCCGGAGACATCGTGCTGCATTCCTCGTCTCCCCCCTCACGTCCATGACCCGGTTATTAATTTGCCGGAGATTAGTGGCTCGTTAATTAACGCATGCCCCTCGTTCTCCTTCGATTGTGTTGGATTTCTTTTCGCCCAGCTCTTTCATCAGTATCGTCTTTTCTGTGATGACAATGATGTAATGTGCGGAGATGGGATTGGGTGTCCCCCCCCCTCCGTCCCCTCCGGGCGCTTCTCAAAGAGCTTAACGAGTGCATACGACGCTCTTGAGTCTTGAATGAATTCATAATTTCATGTCTGCAGTCCAGATCGGGATTCGGCGGTGATCGGTAGGTCTCCTCCAAACCACCTCGAAGAGCTGAGGATTCTGGGTAGTTTCACACGGTTTCAGTTCAACCCCTTGGTTTCTTTTGCCGAGCTGCAACGTCTTATTTGTTTGCGTTTGAGTCAAGAGGGACGTGTGACATGGAGACAGACGACGCCGTGAGGTTTAAACGACAGGGTTACATTTGGCTGAGGCTTTTATCCAAAAGATATATTCACTTCGAGCGAGTCAGACCAGTAAGTGCTGAGGAATTAGTGGCAAGGCCTACGCTAACTCTTTAAAGTTATGTAAAGAGTTTCCGTACGATGGAAACAGAAGTGTTTTCAGTTTCCCACGGATCGTATGCAGAGTTTCAGACGTCCGATGGGGGCTCGTTCCATCATGTAGGAGCCAGGATAGCAACCTGGGGTGCACCTGGGTCGCAGAGATGGAGTCGCAAGCTGATTGGCTGACGCCGAGCGAAGTGCACGTGGAGTCTAGGAAGGGGCTGATCCCCTCTCAGCTCAGACGGCTGGATCATTTCACACCGTTTCAATCCCCTTCATCTTGCAAAGTCGTATTTGCTTGCGTTAGGTGTCCTGGAGTCAAGACGAATCACGTGATAAGGAGACATACGATGCAGTGAGGTTTAAGTGGCGGTGCGATCTGCAGATCTGCTGTCTTCTCCTTAAAGTGTCCTCCTAGGAATTATGTGTGACGTGCGGATCAGGTGACTATGTGGACGCTATTAAGTTCAAGTAACAATGAAACCGGGCGATGTGAATACATATTCCTCCTCTCAGATGATATTTCTAAACCATCCTTCCTGCTCCAGTATTCAGTGTGTGGCGTTCTTCATGCCCGCTCTGAAAGGAGATATCACCGTGGCTTTGAGAGTAAATACAAACCTAAACATTTTAAAATCTTTACCACTGTCTTTTTCTGTTAGTCCCGCATGTGATGCCCCTCTCATAAAATAACTCGCCCTCAGAAATATTGGTCAAGAACCGCCGATGTTTAAAAACGTTATTCTGAGCATCCTGGTCCAATAAAAGTGTTAAAAACAAGCAAATTATGAACCGCCTCTCGCCGTATCAATGCATTTCATTTATTCATTTACGCCAAAGCAGTGCCGTTAGAACAAAATAAAACTCGTTTTACGGGACTTAGTTTGATTGTGACCTGAGGCGGGCAATCGAGAGATTTATCTTCCGTAAATGAAAGTCTTCTGCGGCTCGAACTGAGAAGAAGCCTGAGGCCGCTTCTCAGACTCCTCCTCAGCGTGTTCAGTTTCTGAGTGTTGGATAAGCAGCATTTCTAAATGTGTGAGAGGAGATCATCTCTCTCTCATAGTGAAATGAGAGACCGTAATGACATCAGTGTTATCCAGTGGCGTTTCTATATGTACAAAAGTGGTGGGGCACAAAAAACTTAGATGCCTATAAGCTTCTGCAGTGAGGTTCATGGCTGCTGAGGCACTGACTCTTCAGGTTTACACATATTATATTTTGACCTAAATCCAAATATAATATTATTTTCAAAAGCTTTTTTTGTCTGATGCTTCAATTAATTTTAAACAGACAGTTCAACAGAAGGATACCCAAAAAATGTAATTTTATCATTTAAATATTAATTGTTCTCTCTTAGTAAGATCCCATTTTAAATAAAATTGCGGTCTTACCTTGACTTGAAGATGAAGTCCATTTGCCTATCCTTCTGGACAAAAATCTCTATTACTTTTTTGTAAAAGTCCTCCTTATGTTCTTGTAGTTTCAAAAGTCTATCATGAACAAAACGTGCATTTATCTAACAGCTACGTTTCCCACAGATCTTATTTTGAGCTATTTTCTAAAATCCTATGGAGAAATCTCATTGCTTTTTTGTCGAGGGAAGCCATGCGCAGCTTACTTCCTGGTTTTAGGACCCGTCTCTTGTCTCCTCTTCACACACCACACTTTTCGCGGCACATGTACTTACAGCCAATCAGCTCTGAATGATGTGAGATGACGTATGGTGGGGATGGCAGCTCTATGCCCCTATGGTCATTATTTTTTGCCACACACATTAAATAGGACAATACTCTGAGTATGCGCAGTGTAGTTTTTGTAGTCACCGTTCACTTAGACAGTGAGAGGGAGGGGCAGGATCAGGTTTTGTCCCACATGGCTCTAAACTGCTCAATAGACACACTGTAGACACTAATTAGAAGAGCACAGACTAAAACAGCAATGAGACGAATCAGATGATTAAACATGATCTTAAAATATATTTTTTAATTAATTTTTTGCATTTTTTTGCAATCATTATTTTTTAATACTTTCTGCTGACACTAGGTGGGGCTGTCGCCACGAGCATGGTACGAATCATGACGTCTACAATATACCTAAGATGACCCTTTATTCACCCCCAAAGAAAATTCTGTTTTTGTTGAACACACACATAAGAATAGAGATATGCACAAACACATGCATGTTATAAAACAAATATTATTTCTCTTCGTGGCATTTGGAGCGACAACTCAAACACGTAAACCTCGTGTTTAAAACTGCAGCCGTACAAAACATTTCAACATCCAAATTCAAAATGTAGCAACCCAGTCTCACGGCATTTCGTGTAATAGTCACGAAATGAAACTATTGATTCGTGTTCACCAACACCATTTCCCCATTCGTGTCACACGGAACGATTTGAAAAGAAATGTAAATAATAACAATTTAGAAGGAAAAGGAGATTTAAAAAAAATACAGATTTCAGTATTCTGACACAGAACGATTTTAGAAGCAATGTATTTCTATTAGTATGTTTCGTGCCTGCACCAAATATTAACAAATTAGAAGGAAAAAAAGATTTTAAAATACAGGCGTCAGTATTCTGAGGCTCTGAGCCATTTCGCGGACGGCTAAAAAACTCCGACATTATACAATTTAAAATAAAAGGGTTAGGGTTAGATATTGAGTAAGAAAATGTTTTTATGAACCACAGCTTCCGGTCTTCCAAAACCCGACCGGACAAAGAGACGCAGGCACGACACATCCTACCAATAGAAATACATTGCTTTTATCGTTCTGTGTGACACGAAAAAAATGCAATAGATTAATTAATTTCGTGACTATAACACGAAATGCTTTGAGAGTGGGTTGAATATAGACATGTTTAAAACCCTAATCCGGCAATTCTGTCAAGTTTTCACCAAAAAGAAAGAGAATAAACTTGTACACACATAAGGAGTATATTGTGCTGTTTTTAAATATGAACATCTGCTTTTCTTTACAAAACATTCCTCCTCACATTGTGAAGCACCTTGAGATGACGTTGTTTTTAACGAGTGCTATTTAAATGAAATGTATTATTATTGTTATATTATTATTATCTTCTGTGTTTTCCCCGTTAGCTTAGCATGACTTCCTAGCGTCTCCCCTCCGGTCTCAGCTCTGCCTCGGCCCCCCTGCTGGGCCACATTCACCCTCAATGGACTCTTTCAATTAGCAGGCCATGAAGCCCCCGACCTCTCCGACCTCCCCCCAAATCTCTGAGTCACGCCGGTGGAAGTGGATGGTCTCTGGTGGGGGGATTCGGGGTGTTTGCAGGGGGGCGGTCAGCGCTCTTTTGTCCTGGTGGTGTCCAAAGACCCCCGGAGTCTTTCACAAGGAGTGTGTAATAACTGCCTTTGTTGGTTTCTCCTCTTGTAATGGGTCCGGTGGGAGGCCTCGTTAGTGCGGAGCCAGGGGACCCGGGATTAAAAAGCTGCCCCCGTTCGGCCCCTAAACGCAGAGGTGGGAAGTAACTGAGTACATTTACTCAAGTACTTAAGCACAATTTAGAGGTACTTGTATTTTACTTGAGTATTTCCATGTTATGCTACTTTGTACTTCTACTCCACTATATGTATTTAATACCTTTAGTTACTTCACAGATGTGGATGAATGATGTGAAATATAACCAAGTGTTGAATCAGACTTTAGTTCCACCTGGAGTAAATCCACCAGCTACCCTGCAGTCTACAAAGTACTTCAGACTAGCTGCACCTCCACCAGCTACCCTGCAAGTCTAACCAAATACTTCCCAACTAGAACTGCACCTTCAAAACCAGCTACCCTGGCAGTCTACAAAGACTCAACTAGCTGCAACCTTCACCAGCTACACCCCTGCAGTACTACAAATACTTCAGAACTAGCTGCACCTTTCACCAGCTACCCTGCAGTCATACAAAGTTACTTCAGACTAGCTGCACCTTCACCAGCTACCCTGCAGTCTACAAAAAGTACTTCAGACTAGCTGCACCTTCACCAGCTTTGAGAACACTTTCATGATCGAATCTTATCAAACATATAATATATATTATTCTGAAAATGGACCATGATCTGCACAAACGAACTACTTTTACGTCTTTCACTATATTTAGATGAGGAATACTTTCTACTTTCAACTTGAGAACGATTTTGAATGCAGGACTTTTACTGTAACAGAGTATTCTACACTCTCTGGTACTTTCTACTTTTACTTGAAGTAAAAGATCTGAGTACTTTTCTACTTTTACTCAAGTACAATATCTGATACTTTTCACTTTTACTCAAGAACAAGAGTCTGACTACTTCTACTGTTTACTCAATCAAGATCTGAGTACTTCTAACTTTTTACTCAGTTTAAACAATATCTGCACTTACCTTCTACTTTTACTCAAGTACAAGATCATGGGAAAAAGGGTTAAACATGTTTTTCTACTTTTACCAGTACAAGATCTGAGTACTTATACTGTTACTCAAGCACAATATCTGAGTACTTCTACTTTTACTCAAGTACAAGATCTGAGTACTTCTACTTTTACTCAAGAACAAGATCTAAGTACTTCAACTTTTACTCAAGTACAATATCTGAGTACTTCTACTTTTACTCAAGAACAAGATCTGAGTACTTCTACTTCTACCTTGTTAGTTCTGAAACAGGAAACTTGGGATTAAAGATCTTCCCGTTCGGCCCTCGATGATCCTCCGCCGTCACAAAGGTCCTCAGCGCGGGGAACAATGTGAGTTCTTCAGATCTTCCTAATTGGAAAAAGCTTTTTTCTGTTCCATGTGAGGGTCTTAAGGTTCTGGTCTGCTTGGTCATCTCAGGCACTGCCCAGTGTGCAGTTTGAGGATCATAAAGAGAAGTGTGAATTACAGCCAGGCACATCCATGATATAATGACCCTGGAGGACATGACTTCAATACAGACCTTAAGCATGAGCTGAGCTGATTATAAAGGAAGACAATGGAAAAACACACGTAGGGTGTTTCTCAATGTCAAGGAAGGATGCTCCAGAGCCACTATTTCAAGGATGCTACGTCATCGAGTGCCGCCGAAGTACTGTTCCAATCTCCAGCATACTTGGAAATCTACCGAGCCCGGTGTACTTCGCAGCGAGAAATGTCGAGGCTGCACATGTGTAGACTCCGCGGTCTTAAAATCCCCACAATGCTTTGCGCAATTTCCCCAAAGCTGTGGCGGGGCCTCTCATATGACGCACACCTGCACACTTGCTCGCCTGTTCCACTCTTCGTTTTCCGAATGCCAGGAAGGATTCTTGCCTCGCTTCTGAAGCAAGTTACTCGGAAGACATGTGCTACCAAGCAAGCGTACTCGACATTGAGAAACACACTTTCTTTGGGTGTTACGATATCAGATGTGTTTATCTTGAATATTAAAGGCTTGGATTAAATGAATCCATCAACCCCCCTTCATGTTGCCTGATCTGGCAAAAAACGAGTAGGTTTCCTTGTATGAGAATCACTTTTGTTGGGAGGGCAACATATTAAAAAAAGAAGGCCTTTCTGACTTCAAAAATAAAAAAATCAAGGTACAAAAAATGCAACGGTTTGCTAAGTTGGGAGCTCTTTGCCACTCAATGGACGACGGAAATGAAATACAAATGTTCGGTAAGAGACATAAAAAGACAAACATCTACATAACAATATAAGAAAAAAATATAGGCAAAAAATTACGTGATACGGATAATAATTTAAAACCTTATGAAGAAAAATAAGTAGAGAAAGACAGGAGAAAAACTTCTAGATGTATAACAGTAATGTGTGTGAACCCACAACGTGCGTACGGAAGAGGATTAGGGACAAATGTAAAAATATTTTTTTTATAATTGTGACTTTATTTCTCAGAATTCTGACTTCTGTCTCAATTCCGAATATTTTTTCCTAAATTCTGACTTTTTTCTCATAATTCTGACTTTTTTCTTAATTCAGAATATCTTTTCAGTATTCAGAGAAAAGTCAGATTTCTTTTTAATATTTTCAGAATTGTTCTCATTATTCGGACTTCTTTCTTAATTCTGACTTTTTCCCGAATTTTTATTTTTTTTCTCCGAATTTTTTTTTTTTTTTTTTTTTATTAATTCGGACTTTTTTCAAATTTTTGAATATTTCTTCCAAATTCTGACTTTTTGCTCTATTCTGATTATTTTTAGAATTTTAAATATTTTCAGAATGGTTTTATTTTTCTCAGAATTCTGACTTCTGTCTTAATTCTGAATATTTTTTCCTAAATTCTGACTTTTTTCTCATTATTCTGACTTCTTTCTTAATTCTGACTTTTTCCCGAATTTTTAAATATTTTTTCCGAATTTTGATTTTTTTTTTTTAATTCGGACTTTTTTCTTAATTCGGACTTTTTCAAATTTTTGAATATTTCTTCCAAATTCTGACTTTTTTCTCTATTCTGATTGTTTTTCAAATTTTAAATATTTTCAGAATTGTTTTATTTTTCTCTTTATTCTGACTTCTTTCCGAATCTTTAAATATTTTTTCCGAATTTTTATATTTTTCTTAATTCGGACTTTTTTCTTAATTCTAAATTTTTTTCCAGAATTTTTACATTTTTCTCAATCTCAAATCTGACTATTTTCTCGGTTTACTTTTCTTTTGCATGTTTTTTTTCCTACGGCAGAATACGTTTAAAACCCTGTATGATTTTGTCCCCATCCCTGTATATATATTCTGGACAATACGTGGTGTTCAACAAGTCTTCCGTTGTGCTTAGGAGGTCCCGGTGGACCTCACGAGCGGAGCTTTCACACGCTGGAAGTGTTGAGGCAGCAATGAAAGAACATTGGAGGCTCTGAACTACTTTTGTCGATTTGGCTTTCACACAACGAGCCATTTTCCATGGAGGAAATTCAAGTTGAAGCACTCCCGAGCACTCCCCTCAGTCAAGTGTCTGATAAACTCTCCAGCTGAACAACTTCCTGCATTCAGTCGCACCCCCACCTCGACACCCTGCTCCATCAAACCCTGTTCGCTGGCATCCGTCACAACCTCTCAGTGCAAGTGATTCATTTAATACAACGTGCTGTACGAAGAAATAAGGAAGTCAAATGGTGAAAAACTGCAACAACAAAAAGGGACTTTGGAGTTTCGCTGCATGTTGCCAAAAAGATAAAACAGACAAAGAAGTAAAACCAAGTAAATGTTTTTCTCCACGCAACATCGCTTCTGTTTTCTGAGCTTCTAAATGTGCAGCTTAAACACGACATCTATATTTTTATAGTTTCCATAAGTGTTAATTGGAGACGTGACGCGGAGGATCTCTGCACGTGATGCAATCAGAAGATGTTGTGTGTGTTACGAATGCAGAGAAGTAAAGTATTTATTTCTTATAAAGTTTGGTACTCCAACCATGGGAGGGTTTGTATTCACACCTGAGTGCTCATTCAGCCACATGTACTGCTACGCAACAAGAATGTATAACATCGGGACGGAGAGTACCGTACTTCTCGGACTATAAAGCGCACCGTCATATCAGCCGCAGCAGCTAAATTGTCCGTCTGTCTCGCTCTCGTTCTGTCTCTCGGTTCCACTTTTACTTTGGCGCGCTACCTGTCTCACTCTTTTCCGGCCTCCAGCTTTTCCTGCTGGAGCCCGCCGCTTAAAGGTGGCGGACGCGGACTGGTCCTAGAGCCCGTAGTGTTAAAGGTGGTTAATTTGACCTGTAAAATCCATAGATCTAGGAGGTTCCCTAGTGGCCGTTAGCTGTACAAAGAAAATGGGGAAAAAAGTCGCGGCTTATAGTCCGAAAAGTACGGTAACTAAAAACGACTTTACTTAAGTACGATATTAAAACAGAGTATTTGTACACACTTTGGAATAACTACTTATATCTACTTCGTCCGGCACTGGATATCACATGTTATGAAGTTGATGGTCCTATTTCAACAAATGCTAAGATGTTTAATGGAAAGTAATTGTTCCTTTTTTTACATTTTACACGAACCTTAGTTAAAAAAGACTATTGATGGGTCTGAGGCATCTCCTTGGTGAGCGCTGCTGGCCCATACGTGCCCTTTGAACTCTCATCCATAAAGGCCCCAACGATACCTATAAGACTAATAATAAAGAAGTGGTGTTGATTATTTTGAGTCAGGATCATAAATCACAATAATCACAACATAAAGTGGTGAAAACATGCATTTCTTTAAACTAAAGCGAATTGAATTATGCTCGGACGTCCGGTCAGAGGGTCGGATCCCCCGGGTGCTTCCTCCGCTGAGGGTCCCTCTGGGAGCCCATTACCCCTTTATGTTCCCCTCCGTGTCAGCGGGAACAATCACAGACAAGCTGCAGCAAGGGGCCCCGGGGCACCCTTCCCATGCCATGCCTTGCTCAAGGGCCCATGCATAAAGAAGGGGATAAGGTCGAGAGCGTAACGTCTACTCCACTGAAGGAACGTGGGGAATCAGGTGCAGTGATGAAGAAGCCAGGACTCTTTCAAGAGAAACAGACTTTTACTCAGAATTCAGACGTTTTTTCTCAATTCTGACTTTAATCTCAGATTTGATTATAATAACGTCGATGTTTCAAAAGGTGCTTGGAAGCAGAGAAAGTCCATAAAGCAAGTCCAAGTTGAAACGTCGGATCGTCATCAGAATCAGAAACATGTTGTCCCTGGAGGGATTGGGTTTTGGTGTGGCTCCATTTTTAGAAAGAAAACCAAATGTATTGTCGTCGTGTAAATATCTATACATAACAAGATGAAGTTTAGGGTTGCGGTTCGTCCACACGGCAGCGTCGCGTTGAAGCTTGCCGGTGGGCGCGTCTGGCATGCGACCAACAACCAATCACATTCATCTCCCGCACCGACACACAAGCACGCGGTTTGATTGGCTGGTGCTTGTACTGGCATATGATCTGATTGGCTGACGCTTCCGTCAACGCTTGAACAGTTGAACTTTTCTCAACGGAGGCAAAGCGACGGAACCACAATGCAGTTGGGCAAAGCGTGACGTCACCCCGTTCACAGTGAAGGGGAAGCGTCTCCGTTGAAGCGCCGTGGACGCACCGTTAGGGTTCGATATAATTAAAGACATATACATGTACATGGGGAAATGGTACTTTTGATCTATTAACAATGTGACATCTGTGACCTTTTCAATTATAATAAAAATCATGATCATATTTATTATATCTTTTACCACAACAAAAGACAAAACTAGGAAGTAAAATATGACAAAATATATGATATGTTAGAGACCTAGAGTCCATTTCAAAATAAAGATAGCTCAATATCTAGAAGAGTAAATCCACTCCTGACCTCCATGTGACCTCCATGTGACCTCCATGTGACCTCCATGTGACCTCCATGTGACCTCAATGAGAGGATTCATCACTCGTAGGATTTAGTATATAATAATAACAGACTATTTGAGGTTTTTTTTGGAGTCAGGACTCAGAGACACGAGGAGAGCTGGAGCTCTGATGGAGTCAGGACTCAGAGACTCGAGGAGAGATGGAGCTCTGATGGAGTCAGGACTCAGAG